>PVIH01011002.1:0-71676 GCA_004025045.1 Sigmodon hispidus
TCACTGGGGTTCTCTGCAGGCCTTCACTGGGTTCTCTGCAGGCCTTCACTGGGTTCTCTGCAGGCCTTCACTGGGTTCTCTGCAGGCCCTGCAGGCCTTCACTGGGTTCTCTGCACAGACTGGGTATGAGGCTGGGAAACCTCTCGCTAGATCTTCTTCCAGGGTGCCCCAATCCTTCTCCTCACCAGTCTCTGAGCCAGACCTGCAGGGCTCAGCCCTGAGATCACACTGTATCGGTAGCCTCCTCAAATCCCTCTGCTACCGAGAACATGCCCAGCGTAAGGCTGAATCCATTTCAGGTTATGTGAAGCTTCCTCTGTCCTCATGTCCAGTGACCTTGATCTTCCTGTGGTTGAGGGAACATTCCACACTTGTGTGCCACTCCACCCCGTACCTGTCCACTGTCTGTCCCCAGAGTGCCTCTCCAGTGAGGTCTCCCGCAGCCTCCTTCCATGGTGCCTGATGTGTTTCATGAATCTGGTCACAGTCCCCAAACCTGGACCATAGCTGATTTACCCCATGATCCACCTAGGGACATACCACATACCCAGAGGCATGTCCTAGGTAGACAGTAGAGGTGTAACATCTGAATCCCGAGGTATTTATGCCTGTGTGACTTTGGTGCTTTTTTTGGAGAACGTGTGTGTGTGTGTGTGTGTGTGTGTGTGTGTGTGTGTGTGTGTCCAACACGTAGCTTGAACAGCCTTTCTAACATTTCTCAACCTTTGTGTCTTAAACTTCTTTCCCAGGGGTTGCCTAAGACCATCAGAAAACACAGATATTTACATTACAATTGATAACAGCAAAACTACAGTTATGACGTAGCAATGAAAATAATTTTATGGTTTGGGTCACCACAACATGAGGAACTGCATTAAAGAGTTCGTGGCATTAGAGAGGTTGGGAACCCTGTTCAAAGGCGTTACACCTGACCTCACGGCTCTGCTTCTTCTCCTTCCCTAGATATCATCTCTGTTCATAGCTAACTCTCTGCTACGGTTGAATCAGGGCTGGTCTGTGGGCACAGGTGTGCTCTGTAAGCTGCCCAGGATCTAGGAGGTGGCTTGGCTTATGCAGGCACTCAGGACCTGAGCAACAAGCATATCAACTCCAGAAACGTTTTTCAGACTTCAGCATCCATCCATTTTCATTTTGGTGGAATGGGGTAAGGACGGAGCTAGGCTGGGTGATGAGACTGTAACTGGGTTTGTCCTGTTCGTTCACCACATATGGCCTCACTGTGGTTTCTGAACTGGCCAGCGTGCACTCACAGGCAGAATTATCAGTTTCAGAATTTGTCCTTATACAGTCGCCACAGGAAGAGCATCCTGGAGCAACTTTGTTATTTGTCTTACTTGCCTGCATAGACATCTGGGCTGTCGTAGCCTTGTACATGGGCTTACCCTTGTTTCTAAATCCTGTGTGTCCATTTCAGCATCTCTGTAGAGATATACACAGATGTCTGTGTGGATTGGCCGCCTTAGGATTTACATGCCCTGTTTAGGACTTGCTCATTTTCTAAGGGACTCTCTGATGCAAAGCACCAGTACCTGGGTCAGGGCCCACAGCTCATGTTCAATGTGTTTGCTTCGTTGGCTTCCTGCTTTCTTTCTTTCTTTCCTTCTTTCTTTCTTTTTCTTCCTTCCTTTCTTTTTTTCTGTTTTTTTTTGTTTGTTTGTTTGTTTGTTTGTTTGTTTTTATTGAGACAAGATCTCATGTAGTTCTGACTGGCCTTGAACTCTCTAGGTAGCCAAGGATGACCTTGAACTCCTGATCTTTGTGCCTTTTTCTACCTCCTGAGTGCTGGAATCATAGGCATGAGCCACTGAGCCTGTTTTACATGGTACCAGGAATCAAACACAGGGCCCTGTGTGCACTAGGCAAGCACTCCAGTGACTGACTACATCCCCAAGCCTCTTAAGTGTTCTAGAATGTTTATTTCAGGACTCATGACTACATCTGCATGTGTATTGGTGCATGTGTTCAAATCTTATGTGGCTCCTCTAGTTAGCGAATGAATACATACATATATATATATACATATATATATATATGGGTGTGTGTGTGTGTGTTACAGGCGTGTGTAACCTCTCTGCCTATCTCCCTCCAGCTGCTCTCATCTTCCCAGTATGGATAAAGTACCTCCTCTCTATCTTGCTCACACACACCCACGCTCATATGCACTGCGTGGATGGGGAGGGGGGCCCCCGGTGTCAGCAAGCTCCTATGTCACAAAGGTTAATTTCTCCGCAGCCAGGCAGGCTGGGCCCTGAGGGGAGTGGTGGGGGAGGGGCTGGTCCCCACAGCCCCTCTGATAAATATGTATTTGGGGCTGCTGTGCTCAAAGGTCACGGACGAGGGAAGGAGGGGAGTGGTCTGCACTGTGCTGGGCTACTGGATCCCAGCCGAGCCCAGTGTGGCTTGTATGACCTCTCTTACAGAGGGATTCGGGGATTCGGGGAGATGTCCCCTTCATCCTAGCCTGCCCCACCCCACCCATGACCATACCCACAGGGAGATAGTTGTGGACACAGATATTCAAACTCTGAAGCCACCCACCATCCACCTCCTGCTATCCAGAGACAGAGACAAGCAGATACACAAAGACGGCCTCGTGGACAACCAGATGAGGGTAGGGAGTCAGGCTTTCTATTTCCCCATACCCTAACCTTTATATCAATGCAGTATATGGAAATGTACATACTATACACAAACATTAATATAACCATACACACAGTATATACATATAACCATACATAGAGAAATTTCCCTGCACACTCAATACACACAGACACAAAGGTGCCCTGATTTCAATCTAAAACATCCCCGAGCACTTTGTAGGTGGGCTAGGCATACATACAAGGATGCAGACCAAGAGTGCCAAAAACACAAAGTTCTGTGTAGGTAGACATACACACACAGCACACGACAACTGCAGAGAAGTGTGTGAACAGCTGTGTGCACAAACAAGCATCCTTGCACATACAAAGACCCCCAAGACACCTATGTCTGGCGGGATGCAGACTGCATGGTGGAGACAGGTCAGAGAACCCACCCCACGGCATCAGCACCTGCCCTGGCCCTTACTCACTGAGGTGAGAGAGGCTGCCTGGTGTCTGGTCTATGCCCACCCCCGAGGCACGCTTCAGCCAAATACGCCATCATTTGTCCAGCCCTGAGTCACATCAATTGTAGATTCTTCCCTCCTTACTGACCAGCCATCTCGGCCATCAGCGGCCTCGGCCATTAGCTGGTTTCTGCTTTTGGCCTGCATTTGTTGAATCTCCCTTACCTGGCAGAACCATCCGGACCATCGGAGCCCTTTTGGGCTCTGCCTGACTCTTTCCTCAAGGGAATCCGATGTACCCTGTTGTGTGACCCTCGGCCCATGCCTCAGGGGCGATCCTCCTCCTCCTCCTCAGTACACTGCTCAGGCTATCATTCTTCAGTGACCGCTAGCCACAGTGGTTCTCATGTGAGTGTGTGTGTGTGTGTGTGTGTGTGTGTGAATCAGCTTCAAGGTATGTGTGTATGGGTGGTGGGATAGCTACTGTTGTGTTTCAAGTCAAAAGGAGTGTGTGTGTGTGTGTGAGAGAGAGAGAGAGAGAGAGAGAGAGAGAGAGAGAGAGAGAGAGAGAAGAGGTTAGGACGTCAGCAGTTGTAAGTTAAAAGTCAAAGGGTGTGTGAGTGTGAGTGTACGGTTTTGCATATGGGAAATGGAATAGAAAAGGTTATTCTTCCTGTGTGCATGTAAGCATCTGCATGTTCACGTATATGCCTCTGTGTGTGTGTGTATGCACGAGTGCTTTAGTTGCAAGAGTAGTTTAGTACATCGGTCTGTGCTTGATGTGGGGACCGAGAGGGCCTCTCTGTCTTAGGCATGGAGGGGCAGTGCGGTTACAGATGCCGGCTTCTTGAGAGCTTATGGACAAGTGGAGTGTGTGTCTGAGACTCTGTTGCCTGTGTTTGAGAAAGTGACAGATGCTGCCTCCCTGGCCTTCACTGCGTCGGATTAAGTCCGTGAATGCCACATGAGTCCACACCCAGGGTGGGGGAGGGTCCCTGGTCTACTCTGATGCTTATGCGTGGGCCACAGCTCTGCTTGTTACAGGATCCTGGGGGTAAATGCTAAAGTCCCCACCTCCTTGTTCATTTCTGGAAGGAACATTCTGAATTGACATCAGCGTCTCTTCCTGTCGGTGTACACACAGAAGCATGCTCACGTTCACATATGACAGTTCCTGAGTGTCCAAGAAACACTGCTGTAAGCTGCATTTGTGTGTGTGGGTGTGTATGTATGTGTGTGTGTGTGACTGCTCATAACACTCCACTACCAGCCAGATTAAACTGGTCAGGATATCTGGATATCTTTTAAAGCTCCAAAGAAAAGGCTTTGCCACGCGAAATCAAACTCGGGTCCCAAGAACAAGCCTCAATCCTCTTCCTCCTCACCTCCCATGGCCATCTTGATACCTTCCTACACTGACATCCTCAACGCCCCATCTCTTAATTGGAACCCATTTGTCTTTCTTTTTTTCTTGTGCTCACATCCAGGCACCACACTGGACCCCAGTGCTCTGTTTGAGTCCGGGTCCAGGTCCAAAATAGTCAGTAGAAAATAATGCCTAACCATTATTTTCAGGTTAGGAGTAATCAAGCTACTATATCCTAATTACCTTGGAGAGCTCACAAGACTTAAGTCACAAACTGATTTTTTTTTTTTTTGCCACTCAATAAATACTTATTGAATGCAAAGCCTTGGGGGAAGGGGAGGTGCCTCCAGCCCCCTGAATGTATCAGCGCTGGGGAATCTGTCTGTCTTGAAGATCTAGTGGAGATGGGGAGGTAAGCAAGTGAAGGAAGGCATATTTGCTTCCCAATACCATCACTTGCTTCTAAGAAAATGGTCCTGGGCTCACAAGGCAGGTTCAAAGGACCCAGGAACTCCTCCGTACACTATATGACCTGGCAGGTTCGACCCACTCATTTTCCTCTCATGATGGAAAAGCCAGACCCAGGTCTTCGAAGCCCTCACGGAGTCACATAAGGCATCCATCCATCTGACAGGTCCTTGGAGACAGGTCTGTGGTCTCTTGGGGTAAGGAGGTAGTGGGGGAAGGGTCCAAGTCAGCAAAAAGAACCACAGTGGGACCGGGAAAGACTTCTAAGAACAAAGCTTACCACCAGGAGCCAAAATCCTTTGACTCTGGTCCTAGTTCAGGGCTTATGAACTAAGCTTAATAATGGGAATGTCCAAATCTCCGGCTGTAAAAGAGGTTACCTGCTGAGGCTTCTGTGAGAGCCAGGGATGTGTGGGGACCCACTATTATTATTATTACTATTATTATATGGAGAGGAAACCAAAGAAAAATCAGTAAGTGGCATATTTAGAAGAAAGAACAGGCCACTTTAGGAATCCCCCACATCATCATCTCTTCCAACAATTCTCCGTACCCGGGTTTTTCGATGAGTTCTTTCCTGATCAATTCTGGAAATTAACCAGCACATGCTGGAGAGGAAACCAGATCCTGGCACCTTTCACCATCGTGAGCTCCTAGCCTGGACATCTGTCATTTGCTTCCAATGGGTCATGGCCCCCACCCCATTATTATTGCACACTAGGGCTACAAAAGTCCTACCCAATGGGGTGCAAAGGGCACAATCCCCTGCCTAATTGTTATTTTCATGGGTGAAGAGGCTTCACCCCATATGCCCTGAATATAAGGGAGTGTCTGGAAACCAGGTAGGAGATGGCCCGTAGTGGCCGCTGAAAAAAATCTGACCAACACTATAATGTCTAGGGTATGTAAACTAACAGCCTCTCCTGTACATACAACCTGGGTACCCAAATGCACACACAAGCACACTCAGTGTGGCTGAGTCCTTACTCACCACAGTATATGGAACACTCTACTTTCCCCTATGAAGACCGGCATACAGTGAGGCTACCAAGGTCCCCAAAGACAGTACGGCAACCTGCCAGAGGGATGGTCAACAGCATCCCGAAAACCAGGAGTCTCGATGTCTCCAACATGCATCGCTGGGCCTCTGTCCAGCATTACCTACAAATCAGGAAGTAGCCTGAATCTCATTACTAACAACTAGAGATGTTGTCTGAGGCCCTGATCCATTTTGTTTCTTTTGGGACACACACACAGACACACACAGTCTCCCTCACACACATGAGAAATACTTTGTTACTATGGAGGGACCAAGGAAGGTGGTTTGGGGAGGCAATTGTGGAAAGGTAGATCTCTTTTTTTTGTTATGTTTTCTTGAACCCAGTTTAAAGCCACCCAGATGCCCACAACCTCTGTGAGCAAGCAAGACAGACATCCCTCCACACTCCACCAAGATTTTGCTTCACAAACCTGCCCACCCCTTTATCCAGGACACTCAGGGATCCCCAACAGTAACAATCATGGCAATAATAACAGCTCTGTGAGAGAAGGCGCTTTCACATACGTGACTCTAACGTGCACACGCCACGTTCAGACCTAGCAACCGCACACGAGAGCTTTACTACAAGCACAAGAGTGTCTTGTGTCCATCGCTGATGCTAGACTTAAAACACGGCCCTGTACACTCCACTTCCACACAGGAGCCAGAGAGGGCCTCCCGAATGCACATATAACGGATGCTACAAAAACATCAAGGAGAGAGAGAGATCCCTCTTGTACGTTGAACACTCACAATGGGGACACTAGACACCCCGAATCCCACTAAAAACATATGTCACAATTCTGCACCTATATCTCCTCTCACTCTGCTAAGGTTTCAGAACCCTACACACAGTCAGCCCGTCCCAACAACCTCTTCCTTACCACGAAGGCCTTGTACACACACTCACGCACGCTGCCGCCATGGTCTGACCCTATACACACCAGGCCCCCACCAAGCAGCGACTCCTCACCCTCCCCTTACATCCTGGGGGTTGGGGAACAAATTCACCTGTCAGGATGGCAACAGCCTACAACTGTAGAGTTAATGGCTGATGAGATCCTTCTCGAAATCTGTGATTTACTGATTCTAGTTCCATGGGCCCAAGGATGGAGGAAGAGGGTGGGGAGTGGTCAGCAGGCCAAAGCCTTTCTCTTGGGATCTTTTACCTGAGACTCCAAAGCTCAGAGGACCCTGCTCAGATGGTCCCCCCACCACAGCTCCCAGTTCCTCCCTTTTTCCTTTCCATGTCAATTTCTTCTCTGTCCACACCCTCCTTCCTCAGTAGGGCCAGGACCACAGTGATGAGCCCTTACTAAGGATGTTCCCGTCCTCCTGCCTTGCCCGGGTGAACCTTCAAGCAAGACTTTTCCAGAGGCCAGAAGAAAATAGAAAGTGGTCCCAGGACCCCAGGACAGACTCAAGCCCCCTGCTAGAATAACCAGCACGGAGATCTGTAGGATTTGGCCATAGAGGTTAGGCTCTGGTGGAAAGTTAGAGCATCTTTGCCTTTGCAGGGAGCCCCCGGGGTCTCCTTGGCACCCTGTTCAATGCTGATGCTGCAAAAGTGATGAATATAAATAAAACTAAAGCAGGGAGAGATGGGATGCGGGACAGGGGAAATGAGTGGCAGGGAGGAGAGAATAAAATAAAGGGGGAAGGGGAAAAGAGAAAGAGAAGAAAGATAACCTGAGGGAGAAGGCTGTCGGTGAGAAGAGGAAGGGGAAAACTGGGAAACAGAGCAAAGAGAAGAGATGAAGGAGAGAAAGAAAAGAGGTTCCCCAAGTTACAGACTTTGCCCCGAGAGCCGAGGGGTGCGCTGCAGCTCCCTAACATCACTCTGGGGCCCCTGACTCCGCTTTCCAGCTCTCTTCACGCCTGAGAGGCGCCACCGCCTTTCCGCGTCCGATCCCGGCTGTTCCTACTTCCCATTTCCCACCCTTCCTGCTGGCCAAGGCATCCCGTTCCTTTCTCTCACGCCCCCATTCCCACCCCCAGCCTCTTCTGGTTCCCAACGCCCTTACCTCTCCCCCCCATGCACCCTGCTTGCTTCGGGAGCTTCAGACAGCATCACCAACCATCACCTCACTAAACCGGTCCCCACACCCCCAGAAAGGAGGGGGAGAGGAAAGAAAAAAAGCAAGCGAACCACCAACAACCCTGAACCCTCTCGCCTTATTTTCTCCACAGTCACCCTTTCCTTAAATGCTGGGTTCAAAGAGGGGTCCCACCCAGCCCTGGGAGCCTCTCCGAGGCTTCCGCGGACAGCCAAGAGCGGATGCCACCTCGTCTTGGGTCTCCAAGCTCACTCCTTTTTGTGTTCGGTGGCCCCAGCAGCGATGTGTTTGGTTTTCAGCACCTGTTTATTGGTGTGATTATTTCCCCCCACCTTTTTTTTTTTTTTCTTTTCTTTATTTTTTTGGCCTGGGGGACGGCGACGATGAAGCGCCCGCCGCCTGCCTCTTTCGCCAGCTCCCGGGATGTCTCCGGTTCTTTCTCTAGTCTGCGCTCTCTTCGCCTCCCTCCTTTATTTCTATCTCAGCTCTCGCTCATCGGTCCTTTCAGCTCCGTCCTCCGCCGGCTGCCTTCTCTCTCTCCCCCTTCCCCCTCCACGCCTTTTTTTTTTCTATCCTTCTTGCTTTCTCCTTTTTTATTCCCTTCCCTCTTCACCTCTCGGTCCCCATTTTTTCCCATCCCACCCCCCCATCTATCTCTCCTTTGGTTCCTTCACTGCCACCAACAGCAGCAAGCCGATCTCCCCCACACATTCTCGCCCCCAAATAATAAAAATACCCAGCCAGGGGGCAAAGCCTGGGTGCTGGCTCCGGGAGGGAAGCGAGAGGGCCGGGGCCCGCAGCAGCTCGGGCAGCCGGAGCGCGGTGCGGAGCGAGCGGCGCCCGCTCGGCTCCCGCCCGGAGAGCTCTCTGCAATAGGCCGAGCCGGCTGCATTAAGCTTCTTGCAATCAATAAAGCGCGGGTCAGATTATGCAAAGCGCAGATATTAATATGCAAAGTTTTAAAGATTTTTAAATGGAAGGGCGAGCGCGGCGCGGGCGGGCGGGCAGGGGCTGCGAGGGGAGAGGGAGGAAGGGAGGGCGGGCGGGCGGGCGCGCAGGCGAGCTGGGGAGAGGAGGAGGCTGCCCGCCGCCCGCCCGCCCGGCTGCGCCGCGCCGCCTTGCCTTACCGCTGCTCCCATCGGTAGGCGCCGCTGTCTTCGCCATGCGCGTCAGCTGCACGGCTCCGAGGGGATGGCCGAGGAGGAGCCGCCGCCGCCAACGCTACCCCCGCTCCCGCTCCCGCTCCCGCGCCCGCTCGCTGCCTGCTGCTGGCGCTGCTCTGGCCGCTGCTCCTCGCCTGAGCTGCCGGCGCGAGCCCAGGCGCGCGCCATCCCCGGCTCCCACCTTGTCCCCATGGCAACCCCGGGCCCAAGGATGCTCAGAGAGAGAGCGCGAGCCAGAGAGCGAGGGGGGGAGAGAGGGAGAGGGAGAGGAGGGCGGGGAGCGCAGGGGACACGGAGGCAGGGAGAGGCCCCGAGACTCGCAGAGACGCAGAGACAGAGAGACAGAGAGACGCAGAGACGGAGACAAGGGGATGGGGGACACCGGCCCAAGGGGAAGCCCCGGGACACAGAGACACACAGAGATACCAGAGACATGGAGAGATACAGAGACATTGAGAAAGGAAGAGAGGTTGTAAATGGAAAGGAACTCAAATACTCAGTGATCACGGTGAGGGAGACCCTCGGGCCCGGAGACTCACAGAGACACACAGAGACAGAGATACTCAGAGAGACGCTGAAAATAAAAATAAAAATAAAAATAAATGGAAAACAGACGCAGCTGGAGAGAGACAAGAGTGGAGGACCCAGCAGAGAGACTCAAAGGCAAGAAGTCCATGCCCAGAGATACCCAGAGACAAAGAGACAGGGAAGAAAGGAGAGAGAGTGTAGAGCAAGAGATAGAGAGAGGTCCAGAGATATACAGAGACATTCAGAGCCAGGGATCGAGGAGTGCAGAGCACATGGGACAGACAGCCAGAGAGGAAGAGATAGGGAAAAGAAACCCATGCAAGGGAGAGATAGATGGGGGGCAAGAAGTGAGCCCACAGAGACAGGGAGATACAGATTAAGCAACAGAGAGAATCTCCCAAAGAGATATAGACAGAGAGGTAAGAGAGGCCAACAAGAGTCCAAACAAGAGACGGAGGGGGTCCCGGAGCAGAGAGAGAAGAGAGCTAGACCCAGGAATCAGAGACCGGAGCCAATAAAACATCAGAGACACCCCGACAGAGACCAGAAGATACAGAGACATGGAAAACGGCCAAAGCGTTTAAGTTAAAGTCAGATGAGGAGACCAGGGATTAACGGGAGGGAGAAGCGGACAACTAAGTGTAGGGGCTGAGAAGTGGACACACAGTGAGAGACCACAGCAAAACTGAGGTCCAGAGGAGAGGCTGAGAAACGCAGAGCAAGGGCTCGCTGATGAACAGAGACAGGCAGAGATCTGGGCATGAGATACAGGGGCAGAGAAAGCTAGAGGGGGCCGGGAAGCCTGCAGAACCCAGAGGGGTGACACGCAAGGGGCATGAGGGATGGAGAGTGAGGGGACGATCTCTCTCCTGGAGCACAGTATGTTTTTGGGAGAGGCTTGAGAAAGGGAGAGCCATGGACCAGGAGAAGGTCCTCACAGGGTCAGCAGAGGGCTCCAGGCTTCCACCCCCTGCTGGCTGGGTTATGAAAGTACAGCAAGAACGACTGAAGGTACCCAGACCTGGAAAGGGATGCTGAGCAAGAGAGAGGATGAGGAGGCTGGCAGCGGGCACGCGCTGCGCAATCTCGGTGGTCAGCGGCAGCCACCACCCTCTGCTTTGTTACTAAGAAGGTTTTCCTGTTTCCCCAGTGTATATTGAGTGTGCACACTGGATCTTTGCGATGTGAGAAAAAAAAATACCACCACCCCCTTCCCAAATTGCACACATGTATAGAGAAAGCTCCCGGGAGCCACACTGCAAGCGCGCAGTTTTTAACAGAAATAAATCCAGGAAACACCTACCCCGCAGGCGATCAGAGTAAGTACCTGGGATCCGAGCAGCGTGTGCGTAACAGACACTGAGCTACTCACTACTCACTGTACCAAGCAGCCCCGTGGGACTGTGAGACTCGCGCCGTGTGGACGCAAGAACTATCTACCCCTTGCGTACAAAGTAGGCACCGCGTCTTAGGCAGTATATGCGTAATAACCTCGCAATCACTTAAGAGCACCTGCACGCGGTGGAGGGGGCTAATAAATAGAGCGATTCCCCCATCCCGCCTGCACACAAATTAGTTACAGGAGCCCTCGGAGTATAACCATAAGGGAGCTGGTAAATTAGATGTGATGGAGTACTCCTATAATGCCAGCACTTGAGAAGTCGAAGCAGGGAAATCAGAAGTTCGAGGCCAGCCTCAGCTACACTGTACGTTCAAAATCTGCCTAACTATGTGAGACTCTGTGCCCTCCCCAAAAAAGTAAAAAAGCACCACAGGCATTGGGAACATAGCTTACACAAAGACCCAGGTTCAACTCCCCCCACCCCCAGAACTAACAGGTGTGGTAGATATTTGTAATCCCAGAGCTTTGAAGATGAAAGGGTTGCCATAAATTTGAGGCCATCCTGATCTACATTGGGGCCAGCAAGAAAGCTGAGCTGGCAATGGTGGCTTGCTGACAAGCCTGCCGCCATTTCAAGTTCAATCCCCAGAACCCACATGGTAGAAGGAGGTAAACTCTCAGACGCTGCTGACTCCACACACAGTGTCACACACGTTCATTTGCATATGCATGAGTGTGCACTCTTGCACACACACACACATACAATAAATGTTTTAAAATTTGAAATAAAGAGGCTGGATTGCTGAGTGAGGGAGGGCACTTGCTGAGAAGACTATCGACCTGAGTTCAATCCTCAGAATCCATGTGAGCATGGAAGCAGAGACCCACAAGGTTGTTTGTCATCGGCCTCCACACTTGCACACACACTTATCATAATTTAAAATTTTAACCTAAAGCTTTAAAGTTCCTTTAAGCTTAAAAAGCCTAAACAAGTAACACAAACTCCCCCACAATAAATACACCCCCACTGACTCCCGAAGACTCTGTACAGCAGACAGGAGACCACCTGTACCTTATAAAGGAAAGTTCCATGCCACGGAAAGGGTCAAGGCTGCGTTTCTGTCTGCTGTGCCCTCAACACCTCAAGGGCACATGGAGGTGGGGATGGCCCCTTCCCCCAAGAATAACCAAGAGCCTGATAACTACATATACAGTGTATACATATACACTTCACTCGAGCTGAAGACTTATGAAATGGCATGGGGTACATACCAAGCACTGTAGGCTTTCTGGACAGCAAGGACACTGTCTACAGCGCACAGCCTTCATATGACTGGCATCCCTTTTGGTGGGGGATTAGTGTCTAAAACTTGCTTATTGTGCATGTGTTTCTGTGTGTGTAGGTCCGTATGTGTGAGGTTACATGTGCACATACAGAGGCCAGAGGTCACACTCCCATGTACTTCAGGAGAGCTTCATCTTGTCTTGTTTTGGTTTTTTTGTTTGTTTGTTTGTTTTTTGTTTTTTCCTTTTGAGAAAGGGTTTCTCATTGTCTTGGGGCTCCCCAGTTAGGCCATACTGGATGGTCACTGAACCCCACGGGTGCATGGGCTCCATCTCCCTGGTTACAATATGCTAGGGTTACAATATGCCCTTACGCATTTTTTACACAGGTTCAGAGGATCAAATTCAAAATCATGTGCTTGCAAAGCAAGTATTTTATCCTCTGGACCATCTCCCCAACCCATGAGTTAAGTTTTTGGTTGGTTTCGTTAAAAAAAAAAAAAAAAAAAAAAGATTTATTTTTATTTTTACATGTACACCTGAGTGTCCTTGGAGCCAGACGAGAGCATTGGATCCCCAGGACCTAGAGTTATAGGCAGTTATGAACTGTCTGGTATGGATACTGGGAATAGAACCCAGGACCTCTGGAAGAGCAGCCAGTGCTCTTAACCTCTGAGCCATCTCTCCAGCCCCAGAGGTTAGATTTGTTGAAATAGGTTCACACTGTAGCTCAGCTCAGGACCTCAATCCTCCTGCCTCAGTCTCCTGGGTGCTGGGATTAAAGCCACCATGCCTGGCTTTGTAGCTGGTTTTCTTTTGGGCCACCAACTAGCGCCCAAGTCATGACATGAAGACTTGTTATTAATTATGAATGCTCAGCCTTACCTTACGCTTGTCCCACAAACTCTTATAATTCAATCTAACCTGTTTCTTTTCTTTTTTTTTTAACTTTATTTATTTATTTATTTATTTGCCTTGGTGTTTGCCTGGAACTGGAACTACAGACAGTTGTTAGCTGCCATGTGGGTGCTGGGAATTGAACCCGGGTCCTCTGGAAGAGCAGACGGTGCTCTTAACCGCTGAGCCATCTCTCCAGCCCCCTAACCTGTTTCTTTTCATCTACACTGTGCCCCAGGGCTCTTTACCTTTATTTTATTCTGAATGTCCTACTTTCCTGCTTCTTCCCCATCTGGTTGGCCCCGGAGTCTTCCTCTTTTTCTTCCTCTTTCTCTCTTTTCTCACCCTCCCTGGAGCCTAGATTCTTTCTCCTACTTATTCTCTCTGCATGCCAGCCCTGCCTATCACTCCTCTGCCCAGCTGTTGGCCATTCAGCTTTTTATTAGAACCAATTAAGCAAAGCGACAGATCATTACATCTTAAACAAATGCAACACAAACAAATGTAACACATCTTTATATAGTTAAAGGAATATTACACAGCATGACTTAGTCTCTCTGTGTTTTTGTTTTGTTTAAAGATATTTTATAATGTTTTTATTTTATGTGCATTGGTGTCTTGCCTGCATGTATTTCTGTGAGAAGTAGTCAGATTCTTTGGAAGAGGAGTTACAGATGGTTGCGAGCTGCTATGTGGGTGCTGGGAATTGAACCCTGGTCCTCTGAAATAGCAGTTAGTTCTCTTAATCGCTGAGCCATCTCTCCAGTCCCATTATCTCGTATTATCTATAGTGTCCACATTAAGCAGGCAATAGCCTTCCTCAGTTACTTACAAATGGAGATTTCAGGAGATACAGGAGCAAGCCCTGGATAGCCTTTGTCCTAAATGACATCTAGGGGCCCTGAGTCACAACTCCAGAATACCCCAGGATGTACAAGACATACTAGTTATATCACAGAGAACATGAACACGCCTCATGTGCCTAACATTTTCGAAGCATCACATTCCTCTACGGACTAACTAGACTGTGCATGGTCTGAGTGTGCATATTCCCTGCACACTGCTGGCACAAGCATATGGTCCTTTCTGAGTGAGGAGGCTTGTATGTGCAGCCCTCACACTGTCTCATCCTAGATTTTTGTAGTTCACAAGCCCATGGAAGAATAACAGCGACCTAGGCAGCTGAGTTGGCTGAGCAGGTAAAGAAGCTTGCTGTAAAAGTCAGTAGACCTGTATTTGATTCCCAGAACCAACTCCACAAAAAGCTTTTCTCTGGGGGTTGGAGAGATGAGGTTAAGGGCCCTGGCTGTTCTTCCAGAGAGATCTGGGTTCAATTCCCAGCATCCACATGGTGGCTCACAACCATCTGTAACTCCAGTCCCAGGGGATCCAATGTTCTCCTCAGGTACCAGGCACACAGATGGTGCAGTCATACATTCAGGAAGACATTAATATACATAAAATAAAACATTGCCCTCTGGAATATGCAATATTCTGTCTTTTCAGTTTTGTTTGGGAGGATAAAAAAAGTTACATGCTTGTGGAAATGTTCTGTATAACGATCATGGTGGTTACACAACTCTGTGTGCATGTGTGAGAGCAAATCAAACTATACCTACATCAAACAAATTCAAACTGACAAGTTTGGTTGGCCATGACATTGCACAACTTTAATCTCAGGACTTGGAAGGCAGAAGCACACTGAATTTGAGGCTAGCCTGGGACTCCCCCCTTTCTCTACCTGTGTGTGTGTGTGTGTGTGTGATGTTTTTCTCTGTATATATTATGTATTTTAAATTGGTGAGTTTTGGGCTAATGAGATGGCTCAGAGGGTAATGGCACCTGACATCCTGAGTTTGAGCCCTGAGATCAACGTTGTGGCCAATGCCTACACACAGTCCCCAAACATCTGCAAGCATGCCATAGCACGTGTGTATCCCGTAAATATGAAAAGTGCAATAATTGTAACTTGGTGACCTTGAGTGCATTAAAAATGATGCTCTCTTATGAGAGGCCTCTGGAAGGGGATGACACCGGAGATGAGTCCTGAAAGAGAGGAAGAAAGGTAGGAGAGTGTTTCCCCAACAAATGACCGCCGTTTGCAGATGTGGTGGTGGACACTGTGATTCCAGAACTTGGTGGGTGGAGTTAGGAGGGTCAGGCTGTGGTCCAACCCTGGCAGAAAAAGTATAAGTTAGTCCAAGATTCTGCCTCAAAATGGCTGAAGAGATGGATCAATGCTCAAGAAAGTGCACAGCCTTTGCAGAAGATCTGAGTTCAGTTCCCAGCACCCACTTCAGGCAGGTCACAACACTCCATCTGCACCCCTCATAGCTCCAGCTCCAGGGGATTCAACACCTCTGGCCTCTACCCCCACATAAACACATAACTAGAAATAATATACAATAATAAATAGGAGAAAGCTAAACAGAAGGAAAAAATAAAATAAAAGCTGAGGTATGTAGGTAGGTGACAGTGCATTCTCAAGGTCCCGAGCTCTTTGTGTACCAGGAGGTGGGTAAAGAGACATTGCCTTACAATATCCTTGACTACAGAGTAAGTTCAAAGCCAGCCTGGGCTACAAAAATCAAGGAGGGGTAGAGAGACAGCTCAAAAACTAAGAGTTCTGCCCTTCCAGATGACCCAGGCTTAATTCCCAGCATTCACCTGGTGGTTCTCAAGCATCTGTAACTCGGGTTCTGGGAGGTCTGATGCCCTCTTCTGATCTCTGCAGAAACAATGCGTAGGCAAAACCCCCATACAAATAAGATTTTGTCAAAATTTAATTTAAAAAAATAAACAGGAAGGGATGTAGAAACAAACAAACTGGGCATGGTGCTGACCCACAATACCTGGGATGCTGAGGCAGGGGGATGGAAAGTATGATGCTATATAGCCAGATATTGTATTAATAATAATATATATTTATATATAAAGGTGTAGTGGTACACATCTTTTATCTCAGAATTGAGAGGCAGTGGCAGGTGGAACTCTGTGAGTTCAAGGCCAGCCTGGTCTACATAGAGAGTTCAAGACCAGAAAGACTACACAGTGAGAACGTTTCAAGACAAACAAAGATTTAATAAAACAAAACAAAATTGGAGAACGCTAACTGCATCTCCAACAGCCCATGGGGACCCTCTAAGACAGAACTGGGAACTGAGCTCTCGTCCACCCTGAAGAGTCTCCTGCTGTCTTTCATCCTTCTTCACTTAGGAATGTTCTCCAACTACAAAGCAGCTTCTACAGTGGACCAGCACCAAGGCTTTACCCACGTCTGCGAGGCTTGCTGGCCACAATGAACTTTCTGGATTCTTGTGGCTGCTGCCCCCTGGTGGCCAGAGTGATAAATTACGGACAGCTCTCTGGGCCAAACCCAACCTCGACCCTTCAGGAGTCCAACCCAAGCCACACCCATCACTTACCTACACAGACTCCTGGCCAGCCGACCGACGCCTTTTTAAACTGAACACTTTTCAGCCTTACCTGGCTTTCTTTCTTTGCAGCACACGACCACGACCATTTTCAAAAGTACCCTCTCAGCATCCAAAAAGACACACTTTCTTGGTTTGGTTCTGTGTAAGCGTGAACCCTTCCCACAACTACTATATCCACAATAGCAATCCTAAATTTGTCTAAAGTTTAGCACCTCCTCCCAAGCCCCCTCCCTTCAGAAATGGGTTCCCACTTTCCCACCTCTAATTAAGATAATTTGGATAAATTAGCGCTATCTTTGACCTCACATCCAGTCAGGCTCAAAATTTCGTCCAATTCATGAAACAGCTTAATATTAAAATGAGCTTTAGCTGTGTGAAGCAGCACATGACTGAACTCTTAACACTCGAAAGGCTGAGATAGGCATGCCAATGGAGAGTTCTGAGCTGAGCTACACAGTGAGACTCACAAAGAAAAAATAAAGAAAAGTAGACGCCAGGCCTGTAATCCTGGCCTGCTAAGAGGCTGAGTATAGGAAAGTCAAGGTTCAAAGCTCCTCTCTGGACACTTCAGTGAGAGCATCTCAAACACGGAATTTGGTGTGGATGTGGCACACGCCTTTAGTGTCAGCACTCAGGAGACAGAGGCAGGCAGGGCTCTGTGAATTCAAGGACGGCCTGATCTACTTAGTGAGCTCCAGGTCAGCCTAGGTAATATGGTGAGACCCGATTTCAATAAATAAACAAATACAAGTGGAAGGAAGGCTCGGTGGATATAAACACCTTCAATGGTATTTTGGAAGGTCATTCCTTTTTTCAAATGGTTTATTTTATATTCTATTTATTTACTGGGGAGGGGCAAGAATATGGTAGTTAGAAGACAGCATATGAGAATCAATTCTCCGCCTGTGTTGTGCATATCCTAGGGACGGAACTCAGTCTTCAGGGCTGGTGGCAAACCTCTTTACCCTCTGAGCCATCTTGCTGGCCCCGACATAATCTTTCTATAAGGTATCTTAGTCAGTAGAGTGCTTGCCGATCATTCAAGAAGTTCAAGATTTTAGTCCCAGCACAGGGAAGATGAACGCAGGAGGACTAGAAGTTCTTGGTCACCATTGGTTACATAGTGAATCTGAGACCATCTTGTCTTAAAAAAAAAATGCATGCACATTTCAGCTGTGTGTGTGTATGCACACACACGATGTGTGTGCCTAATGCCTTCAGGTGTCAGAAGCAGGCGTTAGACTCCTGGGAGTTATGGATGGCGTGAGCCACCCATGTGGGACCTGGGAATTGAACTCAGGTCCTCTGTAAGAGTAGCAAGTGCTTTTAACTGCTTAGCCATTCTCTCCCCCGCCCCCAGCGCATGTTTCTTATGCTACAGTGACTCATCACTTGATACAGTCATTCACTCCATTCACACAGCTGAAGACCTGCCCAACGTCTACCGGAGGTTCAAAGGGCGCAAAGAGGTTCAATAAGAGAGATAAATGCAAACATCCCAACATCGGGGATGGCAAGATGGCTCTGCAGATAAAGCTGCTTACCTCCAAGCATGATGACTGCAATCCAGTTCCCAGGACCCACACAGAATGAGACAGCCAACTTTCATAGTCTGTTTGCTCACTTCCACACCTGCACACGGGCATGCTCGCACACATACAAATATGCACATGCACACACTAAAAAAAAAAAGTTTACTTTTTTTTTTCCCTTAAATCACAACAGTAGAGTTCTCTGGGACACAAAACTAACCAGAAGAATTTCCTTGAGTTTTAAAAGAAAAAGTCTTCCAAAAATGAGGGTACAGGCATTAAAATTAGAGATGGCATCATAAATAGCACGCATGTGAGAACTAGTCATCTGTGTAGCTGTAGGGGACATTGCCGAAGCCTAAATTATGAGAGAGAGATGCTAAGACACTGACTGGGGCTCAATCATTAAATATTATTTGGTATCAAAGGACATGGCAAGAAGGGGGGTGTCACTGAGGTCTGTGTGTGTGTGTTTTAATATGTATAGTATTAGTGATTGAGTCTAGGAACCCACATATGCTGGAAGGGGCTCTACCACTGAGCCACACCCCAGCCCCTCACTGGGGGATTCTAGGCAGGGGCTGTACCACTGAGCTATACCCCAGCCCCTCACTGGGGGATTCTAGGCAGGTGCTCTACCACTGAGCGATACCTTCATAGCCCTCTTTTTATTCATCTTGAGACAGAGTTTCACTGAATGTCCCAGATTGGTCTTGATTTCACTCTGTAGTTCAGACAGGCCTTGAACTTGCAATTCTCCTGTGTCAACCTGTGAGGTAGCTTGGTTTACAGGCTCACTCCACACCTACATTTGAACCCTAGAGAACCTGGTCCAGGGAAACTTGACATTTTGAAGAGAATACATTTGAAGAGACAAAAGTAGAAACAAGAAAAATCAATGTTGTAGAATATTTTTTCCTTAAAAGTTTTTTGTTTTGCTTTTTACACACTAACTACAGTTCCCCTCTGTCTCCTCTTCCCACTTACCCCACGGAATATTATCTTATGCGGTGTTACATTTGTTTATGCTGTGGAACATTTGTTTAATGATGCAAAGATGTGTTACATTTCTTTATATTGCATTTGTTTAACTCTGTGAAGCTGTGTTACTTTGCCTGTCTAGAACACCTGATGGTCTAATAAAGAGCTGAGTGGCCAATGGCAAAGCAGGAGAAAGGATGGGTGGGGCTGGCAGGCAGGGAGGATAAATAGGAGAAGAAATCTGGGAGAAGAAGAGAAAAAGCAAGAGAACAAAGAGAGAAAGATGCCAGGGGCCAGCTACCCAGCCACCCAGCCACACAGCCATCCAGCCATCCAGTCACACAGCCACACAGCCACCCAGCCACACAGCCACACAGCCACCCAGCCACCCAGCCACACAGCCACACAGCCACCCAGCCACCCAGCCACCCAGCCACCCAGCCACACAGCCACCCAGCCACACAGCCACACAGCCACACAGCCACCCAGCCACACAACCACACAGCCATTCAACCACCCAGCCATCCAGCCACACAGCCCCACAACCATCCAGCCACACAGCCATACAGCCAACCATGGAATTAGAATGAAAGACAGATACACAGAAGAAAAGAAAAAAGCCCAGAGGCAAAAGGTAGACTGGATAATTTAAGTTAAGAAAAACTGGCAAGAAACAAGCCAAGCTAAGGCAAGGCATTTATAATGAAGCCTCCATGATTGATTCATTTGGAAGTTGGTTGGTAGGTCCCCCCAAAAGAGAAAAACTAACCAGCTACAAATCAGTTTGCTGCTGCAATTGCCTAGATAGGCAATGCCCATTGTCAATGTCAACAGCTGCATTTACACCAGTGACATCTGGGATATCCATGAGACGAGGCTGAGAAATCTAGTGGCAACTCAAGTCAGCCAGACTTATGTTTGAATGTGAGTGAGGGAGAGGGTAGGAGACGTTTTTCACCTAGGTAGATGAAGAATACTGCTCATCAGCCTGGTTTAGGCACACAGGCCTGTCATTTCAGCCACTCAGAAGGGCACAAGATTAAGGTCAGCCTGGGCTAGGGAGTGAGTTCAAGGCTTCAAAATGAGAAATAGAATGTTTGAGGATGCCGCTTAGCAGCAGAGCACTTGTCTAGCATGTATAGGTTCAGTTCCCAACACACAGAAAGAAGGAAAAAGAAAAGAGAGAGGCAGAAAAAGTATTTTAAAGATAAGTTTGAAGCTCTGGCTAACATCAACATGTAGTTAAAGGTCAGATGTGGTGGTGGCACATATCTGTAATTCTAGACCTTGGGATGCGGAGGCAGGGGTATCAGAAATTCAAGGCCAACTTCAGCTAAATAGAGAACTTGGGACCATCTTAGGCTACATGACACCCTATCTCAAGAAACAATAAAAAGCCAGGTACTGGTGGCACATGCCTTTAAACCCAGGACTAAGGTAGCAGAGGCAGGTGGATCTCTGACTTCGAGGTCAGCCTGGTCTACAGAGTGAGTTCTGGGACAGCCAAGGTTATACAGAAAAAAAAAAAAAAAAGAACTTGTCTCAGGGAAAAAAAGAAAAGAAAAGAAACAGTAAAAAGTATAGTTAATAGGTAAGATCCTATGCAACCATGATGTTTCTCAGGAAAAATATGTAAACTGTGGGGCTGGAGAGATGATTGAGGGTACTTGCTACACCCACATAATGGTTTACAACCATCTACGACAAATTCCAGGGGGCCCAACACTCTCTTCTTGCTTCTACAGACACCAGGCAGACACATAATGCACATAAATACATGCAGATGAAGTACTCATACACATAGTAAATAAATCTAAAAAGAATAAACAAAAACACAGTAAATAAATAAATCTAAAAGGAATGACTGAAGGCAAGTAGAAACTGTGGCTCTGCTGGCAAAGCGCTTGCCTGGTGTCCACACCCACCCCCGCCCTGGGCTTGATCTACAGCACCCTACAAACTGAGCAGGGTAGGGTGGGATAAGTATGCGTGTCATCTCAGCAGTTGGGAGGTGGAGGCGGGAGAGTAAGAAGTTCAAGGACATCCTAAGCCACACACGGGGACCTAGGCTAGATCCTGTGGGAGTGAGGCTGATTCTAGGGCATGGGATGTGTGTGGGACATGCTAAAAGCCTAATATTCAGGAGGCTGAGGAAGGATGATGGGGAGTTCAAGGCCATTCTGAGCCCCTGGCAGAGGAAGGAGGGAGATGGAAAGGGAGATGGACCAGTGGATAAAGGTGCCTGGCGATCTGAGTTCAGTCCTGGGGTTCACATGGAGGAAAGAGAAAACAAGCTCCTCCAAGGTGCTCCCTGACCCCCAAGTGAGTGTATGTCTGTACACACATACACACACACACACACACACACAGAGGCACATGTACACACACAGAGACAGAGGCACACATACACACACACAGAGACACATGTACATAGAGAGGAATGCATGTGTGTGTGCTTGTACACACACACACACAGAGACAGAGGCACACATACACACACAGAGAGACACATGTACATAAAGAGGAATGCATGTATGTGTGCTCGTACACACACACACAGAGGCACATGTACACACACACACACACCAGCTCCTCCAAGTTGCCCTGTGGCCTCCAAAAAAGTGTATGTAGGTACACACACACAGAGGCACACATACACACACACAGATACAGAGGCACACACACACACACACACACACACACACACAGAGGCCACAATCTCTTTCAAAAACTAGTAACATTTATTCTGAAGTGTGTGTGTAGGTGGGGCTACATTGACGTCTGTGGCTCATGTTTTCACCAAAGACTGCAGATGTCCGTGGGAAAACGGTGTGGAGGCTGGTGACCCAGGCTTCCACTGCCTAGGAAGATGAAGGAGGCTACTTTTGCTGTGATATCAATGACTGTAGATACACAGTCGAGAGGGAGAGGGTGTGGAAGGCTTCTGTGACAACCCCACCCCACCCCACCCCCCACCCCCACAGAAGGTAACAACCAAGACAGGAAACCACAGAGAAAACTCTTAAACCGTGTGATTAGGACTGCTTACCACAGTCAATGGCCTCCGGCGAGGGTGCAGGTCGGAAAGGACTCAGGTCTATAAGGGCTGGCCACTGAGAGGCTGACCATGCTCCAGTGAGTATAGAGAAATGCTTTTTGCTTTTTTCGGGGGGGGGGAGTTCTAAGGGTGGGGGGCAGATATGGAAAGACTGGAAAGTAAGGATGATCCAGCTGTATGAAGTGAAATTCCCAGAGAATCAATAAAAATATTACATTAAAAAAGGAATATAACTAGTAACATTTATTTTGATGTGTGTGTGTGTGGGGGTATGTGTATCCCTCTTCCCAGCCTCCTCTGCGCCCCCTCCTGTTAGCCAGACCATGCGGGAACCGCCACTGTAGCACTGTCTAGCACCAACTGCTTCAGGAGAGAATAGAGTCTCTCAACCAGGCTGCTCCTGGATTCCTGATCCAAAGGAATTGATCAGGATGTTTGTGGTTTGAGATCTACTTGAGTTGATACGTGTTTTGAAAGCCAAGGAAGAAAATATTCCGAGAAAGGGTTGGAGAGAATTAAAGGCTCCATGTAAAGCCTGAAAGTGTCCTGGATATGGGTCATTAGCTTGCTCAGTGTGAGCTGTAGGTAGGTGGACGGTGGGTGGTGAGGAGAAGTAACGCTATCCAGGACATCAGTTGTCTCTGTCTTTCTGGCATCCATCTCCCTTCTGGATCACAGACCCCTGGCTTCTCTCTGAGGCACCACCATGGGCCACTGAAATACATTTCCATGAGACTGTCCATCAAGACACCCAGGCCATCTACAGGCCAAGGAGAGGCCACGTGACTAGAGTTACACCAATCAGAGCCTCTCCCTGAAACTCGAATCTTGAGTTTCCAAGACAGAAAGCCGAAACCTGTCTGGAGCTGATTCATGCTGCAGTCGGAGCACTAAGGGGACCATTCCTCTTCATCTACCTGGTCTCCAGTCTTTCTTGTGATCTGGCTCTCAGATGACATTCTCATTTTTTTTTTTTCAATAGATAATGTCTTAGTTAGGGTCACTATTGCTTCGATGAACACCACGACCAAAAGGAACTTGGGAAGGTAAAAGTTTATTCATCTTTCGCTTCTACATCACGGTTCATGATCAAAGGAAGTCAGGACAGAAACTCAAATAGGTCAGGAACCTGGAGGCAGCAGTCAGTGCAAGGGCCATGGAGGGGTGCTGCTTACTGGTTTGGTCCTCATGGCTTGCTCAAGTTGCTTTCTTATAAAACCCAGGACCGGGGATAGCACCATCCACAATGGGCTGAACCCACCCTATCAATCACTAATTAAGAACACGTTGAATAGGCTTGCCTACAGCCTAATTTTTTTTTTTTTTCCTGCAGCCCAATCTCAACGGAGGCATTTTCTCAACTGAAGCTCCCTCTTCTCTGAAGACATTAGCTTGTGACAGGCTAACAAAAAAACTAGCCAGCACAGATATATTTCTGTGCTTGACTTAGCAGGACTCAGTCTGTATTGCTTATAGTCCCCAAATCATAAATAATACGTGTTCTTTTAAGTATTAGGGACAAGCTAGGAGGTGGTGGTACACTCCTTTAATCCCAGCACTCAGGAGGTGGAAGCAGGCGCATCTCTGTGAGTTTGAGGCCAGCCTGGTCTACAGAATGATTTCCAGGACAGCCAGGGCTACACAGAGAAACCCCATATAGAAAAATCAAAATAAATATAATAATTGTGGACCAGACACACACTAAGCCAAGAGAGCCTGCCATACACGTCTCATGACATGAGTTCACATCCTCGAGTCCATAAAGGCAGGAGGGAGGAAAAACAGATTTGGCCAAGCTGGCCCCTGACCGACACATGTGCTCCATAGCACATCCCTGCCTCTCTCCTTCCCTAGCTAATAAAGATTTAAAGAAAAAATTAAGAGTTTGGAATGAGATCGAAATATAGCAAAGTACATTGGGAAGGGACCTTCTTTGCACTTTGTAGTGTGTGTGTGAGTGTGTGTGTGTGTATGTGTGTGTGTGTGTGGTGTATGTGTGTGTATATATATGTGTGTCTGTGTGTGTATGTGAGTGTGTGTGTTTGTGTGTGTTTATGTGTGTATGTGTGTGGTGTGTGTGTGTATGTGTGTGGTGTGTGTATGTGTTGGTGTATGTGTGTGTATATATGTGTGTGTCTGTGTGTGTGTTTATGTGTGTATGTGTGTGATGTGTGTGTATGTGTGTGGTGTGTGTATGTGTGTGGTGTGTGTATGTGTGTGGTGTATGTATGTGTATGTGTATGTGGTGTGTGTGTAGGTGTGTGTGTGTGAGTGTGTGTGGTATGTGTGTGTGAGTGTGTGTATGTGTGTGTGCATGTGTGTGGTGTATGTGTGTGTATGTGTGTGGTGTGTGTGTGTTTATGTGTGTGCGTATGTGTGTGTATGTGTGTGGTGTGTGTGTAGGTGTGTGTGTGTGTGTATGTGACTTAGGCAGATTCCTCAGTCACTCTTCACCATGTTTGAAGCAGGGGCTCTCACTGAACTTGGAGCTCGTAGGTTTGGCTAAGCTTACAGGACATCTTTCTCTACCTCTCTAGAAATTGGAATCACAAACTCAGGTCTCCTGTGCTTCTATGACAAGCACTTTACAGACTGAACTACCTTCTCCTCATGTCCCTCACTTCCTGAGACAAGGTCTCACCATGTAGCCCACATTGGCCTTGAGCTTTCAACCCTCCTGACTCACTTCCTAAGTAGCCAGGATCACAGCCTTACCTCACCCATCTAGCGCTGTCTCCTTAGCATCTGATTAGACTCTCCTTGAAAAGCATCATCGGGGTCTTAGAGCAGGAAGATCAGGCGTTCCAGGCATCTCTCCCATCCTGAACTCTGCGAATATCTTGGCTCTGGCAGTAGCTGCACAGCCCCAGCTCAAGGCTTGTTTGTGGATTCCAGCAACACCATTTCATGCCATGTTCCTGCTATTCAGATTTAAGGGCAGCGTGTGACCTGGCCCTTCCTCAGAGTTCCCTCAACCCTGCCCACACCTCTGCCAACAATGCCTTCATTAGATTCTCATCGCAATCCCAGCTGTGGCTACTTCTGGTTCCTGCTGGAGTTCTATCAGAGTGTTAGTGAGCGAGATCAGGCAGTCTGCTGAGACACTGTGTCGGGGGAAGGGAGAAGAGCCGGAGAAATCTAGCCCACTGGCACACAACAGAAGATCATGAGAGTGACTGAAGCCATGGATGTAATGGCCAAGAAGCCCTGTCAGATTTAGAGAGCAGATACTGGAGTTGGAAGTCCTGGAAGACACTACAGAGCTCTGATTAAAATGGGGCATTTTGGGCTAAGGAACTTGCTTTACCTAAGTTCAGTACCCAGGACTCACACAGTAGAAGGAGACTATGGAATTCCACAAGTTGTCTGTAGACTTACACACATGCCCTGTGGAATGCATGGACACATGGGATATCTTTCTGGACACTGTGGATTGCCATTGGATACTGAAGTTTTGGCCTATGGTAAAGCAGCTTAGAGGCATCCCAAGCATAGGTAAAGCAGGAGGAGGACAGAGTCAATCCTGCCACCAAGAAAGCAAGATGCAATGGAATATAGGTAAAGCCACAAGCCATGTGGCAAGACAAAGATTAACAGTTGTGAGAGCTGGCTGATAATGAGCCTAAGCCATAAACCAACAGTTTGTAGTTAATGTAAGCCTTTATGTAATTATTTTATAAGCAGCAGTGGAACCTCAGGTCGGAAGATTCCTCCAGACCACAGGAGACCAAAAACTTCTGACTATACACCTCCACATAATGCATGATCACACACAGGTAATACACGTAATTTAAAGAATTTTAGTGGGGGCTGGAGAGATGGCTCAGTGGTTAAGAGCACCGTCTGCTCTTCCAGAGGACCCGGGTTCGATTCCCAGCACCCACATGGCAGCTAACAACTGTCTGTAGTTCCAGTTCCAGGCAAACACCAAGGCAAATAAATAAGTAAATAAATAAAGTTTTAAAGAATTTTAGGGGCTGGATAGATGGCTCAGAAGTTAAAGAGTATTTACCGCTCTTGCAAAGGACCCAGGCTGGTTCCAGCATCCTCATGAGATTTCAGTCATCCATTCCTCTGGTTCTAGGGGATCAAATGCCTCTTCTGAACTCTGTGGGCTTCTGTACACATGTGGTATACAAACACACACTCAGGCATACACATATACACAAAAAGTCAAATTTTAAAAGTTAAGAAAATAGGGGCTGGAGAGATGGCTCAGTGGTTAGGAGCACTGACTGTTCTTCCAGAGGACCTGAGTTCAATTCCCAGCACCCACATGGCAGCTCACAACTGTCTGTAGTTCCAGTTCCAGGAAAACATCAAGGAAAATAAATAAGTTTTTTAATTAAGAAAATAAAATAAATAAAAAATATATTCTTTAAAATTTTGAAAGTTTTTGTTGTTTTGTATCATTTTTTGTTTTTTGAGGTTTTTTTTTTTTTTTTTTTTTCAAGACAAGGCTTCTAAGTATAGCTTGGGCTGTCTTGAAACTCACTCTGAAGACCAGGCTGGTTTTGAACTCAGAAATCCACCTGAATCTGCCTTCCAAGTACTGGGATTAAAGGTGTGTGCCACCACTGCCCAGCAAATTTATTTTTTTAATTTTATGTGTATGGGTGTTTCGTCTGTATGCACACCATGTGTTTATGCCTGGTTCCTGCAGAGGCTGGACAAGGGTGTCTGATCCTCTGAAACTGGAGTGACAGTTGTGAGCTGCCTGTGGGTATTAGGAATTGAATATGGGTCTTCTGGAATAGCAGCCGGAGTACTCAACCACTGAGACAAAAGTCCAGCCCCCAAACCCAGAATATATGTGTGTGATGTTGGGAATTGAACCCAGGGCCTTGGACATGCTAAGCAAGTACTTTATTACTTGCTTATTAGTTATTATCATTTACTACTTATTATTTATTACTGAGCTACATCCTAGCCCTAGGAATTTAAATCTGGGACTCAGCTAGTTCTGCCTGTCACTTCTCAATGTCACTCAGACAAGTGATGTCACCTGCATGTTTAATGATGAGGAAATTAATACCAGTCTTACAAGTCTGCGTGAGGAATAAAGACATGTAAAGCCTTTGGCACGGTGCCTGGCATGTGGTGCAAGTACTCAGGAAGTATCTTTCTGTGTGTTGTACACTTCCAGGTAATGACTCAGTTCAAGGTGTGGTCCAGGAAGTGGACAGCTTGGGTGGGACGGAGGCCATCAGCAGATGAGGTGAGACTGTGACAACATGTAACAATAAAAATGGGTCATCACAGGGCAGACAAGTATGCAGCAGGATGCAGCGCTGGGGTACAGGGAGATTGGAATGAATGCCTGCCCACCCTAGCCCCTCATAAAGTCCTTCCTCAAGGAGGAGGAGAAACTGGGGTAGTGAGCCAACTCAGTAGATAAAGGTTGAGTTCAGAGCCAGGGATGCTATACAGGAAGAAAGAAGAGAACTAACTCCTAAGTTATCCTCTGACCTCCACAAGTGTGCCAGGGCCTGAACACACGTGCATGCACACGTACACACATCTTAAAATATTTTTTTAGAAAAGTGGAAATGAATGACCCGGGAGAAGAAAAGTAAGTCACAATGATACACTACTACATACCCAAGAGATGAGCAAATTAAAGTGCCCACAGCAAGGATTGGTGAGGACAGGAAGCAGGGAATGCTTACTGTTGATGAGGCTGTATCTGTACAGCCACTTTAGGGAAATAGTTTTTTTTTTAACTTTTTTATTTATTTATTTATTTATTTATTTATTTATTTATTTATTTATTTATTTGCCTTGGTGTTTTCCTGGAACTGGAACTACAGACAGTTGTTAGCTGCCATGTGGGTGCTGGGAATTGAACCCGGGTCCTCTGGAAGAGCAGACGGTGCTCTGAACCGCTGAGTCATCTCTCCAGCCCTGGGAAATAGTTTTTAAAAAGAAAATAGTATAGTGGGCAGGAAAAAAAAAAAAAAGATCCTCAAGGATGTTCACTGTAGGGTACTGCTTTTCAACCTGTGGTTCATGATCCTCTTTTGGTCAAGTATCAAATGTTTACATTATGATTTATAACAGTAGCAAAATTACAGGAAGTCTCAGTAGGAAAGGCACTTTGAGTTATTCCCAAAGCTGATCTCCACACATAAACCACAGCACCTGTGCATTTGACATGATAGATAGGTAGACAGACAGACAGACAGACAGACAGACAGACAGACAGACAGACAGAGACAGACAGACAGACAGACAGACAGACAGATAGATAGATAGATAGAATTTTAAAATTAGGTGCTAAAGAGATGGCTCAGCAGTTAAGAGAGCACTGACTCGGGGCTGGAGAGATGGCTCAGCAGTTAAGAGCACCGTCTGCTCTTCCAGAGGACCCGGGTTCGATTCCCAGCACCCACATGGCAGCTAACAACTGTCTGTAGTTCCAGTTCCAGGCAAACACCAAGACAAATAATTAAATAAATAAAAGTGTTTTTTTTTAAAAAAAAAAAAAAAAAAAAAAAAAAAAAAAAAAAAAAAAAAAAAAAAAAAAAAAAAAAAAAAAAAAAAAAAAAAAAAAAAAAAAAAAAAAAAAAAAAAAGAGAGCACTGACTCTTCCGGAAGATCCAGGTTTGATTCCCAGCACCCACATGGTGGTTCACAATCATCCATAAGTCATTCCAGAGGAATCCACACCCTCTGTTGACTTCTATAGGCATCAGACATGCACATGATGCACATACAAACATACAGGCAAAACATTCATACACATAAAAAATAGATTTTATGTGTGTAAATGTTGCACCTCCATGCCTGGTGTCTTCAGAGATCAAAAGAGGATGTCAGATCCCCTGGGCCTGGAGTTACAGATGATTGTGAGCTACCATATGGGTTCTGAGAATTGAACCTGGGTCCTCTGTAAGAGCAGCCAGTACTTTTAACCACAGGACCATCTCTCTGCCCGGGTGAGTTATTTAAATAAAGAAATTTAATAATAATTTTTACATAAAAGAAAGTAAAATAATAGAAATCTGAAGCAGATAGGAGGAGGTTATGTGTCACAGGTGAAGATTGAAATAAGGGATGATGTCTGGAACCAGAATCTGTAAGAAGCCAGGAGCAGATTCCATAAGGAGGCAGCGGTCTGGTTAGACTGACTTTAGAACTGCTGAGAAGCTTTTCTGATCACTGAGGGGTTCTCAGAGTTCAAGACCAGCCTGTTCTACAGAGTGAGTTCCAGGATAGCCAGGGCTACACGGAGAAATCCTGTTTTGAAAAACCAATAAATAAATAGATAGATAAATAAAGTGTGTTCAGTTAAGACATTGTGTCTGTGGTAACCTTATCAGGATGCAGTGTTACCAAACTAGAGACTGTTTATACCCATGGCCAACAATTCTACCTCAAGGGAGATCCCAGGAAAAGGGGGGATTTGCTTACAAATAAAACAAAAACACAAATGTGCGAGAATGTTCACAGCAGCTTTAAATAGAACAACTCAAAATATCCATCCAGTACCTGGGGTATTACAAAACAATCAAAACCCATCATTTTCAAGTAAACATGATGTGGAAGAACCTCACGAGTTACCAGTGAGCAAAATAAACCAGATGCGAAACAAAATATAGAAAAAAATAAAAACAAATATATTTTAGCAGCTGAGTGTGATGGAGCATTTAATCCGAGCACAAAGGAAGTAGAAGCAGCCAGAACTGCTGGAGAGATGCGATTGGTGTTTTTGACATGGGGTTACAAGATTTACGTTACAATGTGGTATCATATGTACTTTTCTGAATGTTGTATTTCTTTTCTTTTTTTTTAAAGATTTATTTATTTATTATGTATAGAGTATACAGAAGAGGGTACCAGATGTCATTATAGATGGTTGTGAGCCACCATGTGGTTGCCGGGAATCAAACTCAGGACCTCTGGAAGAACAGTCGGTGCTCTAAATACAACATTCCCCTGAATGTTGTATTTCATGACTCAGATGGATTTTGCTTTTTGTTTTTTGTTTTTTAGAAAGGGTCTCAAGCAGACCAGGCTGGCCACAGACTTGCTTTGTAGTTGGGGATGGCCTTGAACTCCTGAGTCTCCTACTTTCTCCTCCCAAGCTCTGGGGGTTAACAGGTTCCTGATGGTGCTGGGGGACAGGCCATCTCTCCACGCACTTTCTCTCCAGCTTATGTGGACTGCTCGTTCAATCACAGCCCGATGGTCACTCTGGCCTGTGAGTCATGGGTATGGCGGTGTGCCTCATGACCAGAACAGGGGCTCTCTGGAGCCCAACCCAGAATCCTCTCAGGGTCTTCAGTTCAACCCTGCAACAGAGAGGCCTTGTGGAATAGTTACTGCCAAGCCCCAGTACACTAAACCTGCCTCAGTCGCCTTATATTGTCATTCCGACTGCCTGTGTCTGTCAGTGGCAGTTTTCAGCTCCCCACAGGGAAGAATATGGAGGCAGGTGGAGTGTAGATCAAACGAGGGTATAGGTGACTTTTTTCCCCCCATTTAACGTCCAGTCTCTATGACTCATTCAGGAACGTTCTCTGAGGCCTTGGATAGAGCTGTTCTGCACCCACCCCCACCTCCTCTGAGATTATTCTGGAAAACTTCTCATTCAAGGGCCAGCTCTCAGCTCTGTTCCTCCATTATCCCCAAGCCCCCCAGGATCCGACCTCCATTGGCAAGATCCTGTCCATATTCTGCCTCAAAATCCTGCTTCTGGAATTTTGAAGCTCTTGGGTTCTCCCCATGGCCCTGGTCTAAGCCATTTCTGGGTCTGTCAGTAATCTCCAGAACCGACAAGCCCAGGAGAGCTCCATGAAGTATGCACAACCATGGAAGGTTTCAGGAGCCAGGCAACGTCTCAGCCTCAAGGCACTACAGACTTCCAGGCACACACTGCACCCGCCAGGTTCCTTCCCTCCAACATAGGTTCACTTCCTTCTGGTGTACATGCCAGTCAGAGGTGATGGGGTGAGGTGGGGAAGGAAGGGGTGGGGCAAACAGGCAGGCAGAGCCTCAGACAGTATGTTGGAGGGCGGGGTTCAGAGAGAGGTATGGAAACATTGGGCAGAACTACAAACCTGCCCAGGCAGAAGCTACAGCCTGTAGTTGAAAGGTCAGAAGCACATGCTCGAGGCTTGAACAGAGGAACATCCTGGAAGTGGGGTGGCAGCCAGACCCAGGCTAAGGTGGTAGCTTCCGTCTACAGGCACTTAAATCTCACTGGGGAGTCTCAGAGCTAAATTGTGGTAACCTGTGCGTCTGAGGATGTGGTGCTTTTAATCCTGGCACTCTGGAGGTAGAGGCAGGAGGATTTCTGAGTTGGAGGTCAACCTGATCTACATAATGTATCAGGCAAACTAGGGCTACACAGTTGCCTCTTCTCAGCAAACTAATAATAAAAGAAAGCCTATGCTTCTCTCAGCCAGATGAAACAAGCCGCACTGTCCAGCCTGTTTCCCTATTCGCCATCCACTGTCACGTCCCTGGATGGACACCTAGTAGAACTTTGCTCTGAGGTCACACGGAAGCTGGCTGGACCAGCTTCCACTCCCCGACAGACCTCAACCCTGGTTCTTCTCTGTCCACCAACCATCAGGGGTCCAGGAAGGGTTCCTAGGCATGGGCAGGAGTACTTCCTTGCCCTTAAAAGAGGCAGCCCCTGAAATCTGTCCCCACCTCCAACTGTCAAGCCCTTGCTCCTTAGTCCAGGGATGGAAAACTCAAACTTTCAAGCCTTTACCTTCAGAGAGTGCACACAGCAGGAAGTGGAAACTCAGGTCATAGGGTGAGAGGGAGGAGAACCCCCCGCCCCCCATACCCCTGCATCTCCCCTACCTCTCCTCTCCAGTTTCCCATCCCAGGGCTCTGTCAGCTCCTCTCACTTAGCAGGCTGAAACCCTGGGGTTCTCTTCCAGAGTTCCATCCCCAGCTGCCATTTCAGGCAGCTCATAACTATGAGGCTCGGCTCCAGGGATTGGACATCTGGGTCTTCCATAGGCTAAGCTGCACATAGTGGACATAACTACATCCCTCATGCGCGCGCAAAGGGCTAGAGAACTAAATGTTCAGTGGTTGAGATCACTGGCTCTCTTCCTGGTGACCCAGCACCTCATGGTGACTCACTTAGCTTTAACTCCTGTCTCAGGGCATCCAGCAGCCGCTCTGACCTCCTTGGACACCGGGAACACATCTGATGCACAGACATACATGCAGGCAGGGCATACACACACATATTCCCCTCTATGGGCATATGAACAGGTCTAGGAGGACTGTTCTGAGGCCTATTTACTATTTTGGCAGTAAAGGAAAATGGAGATGTCTACCTATATCAGCAACTGGAAGATAAACTAGCATCCTGCTCTCCTCCGGCTTTAACAGGAGGGACCATTTTTTTTTCCCCTTGCCCACCAATGAAAAGAACGTAGCCTTGATGCCCACCTATGCCCTTCCCAGGGCAGTTTTATTGGTGCCATTTGTAAAACATCTGCCCACCAGTCCCAAGTCTTCGCCTTCCCTCCATGAGACAGTGGCTGGTTCCGGCCCTCGCTCTGTAGACAACACTGACCTCGATGGATGTGGCCACAAAACCCATGTGACAGTCTGGGTCACAAAGTCCAAGGGAGCAGGGGAAGGTAACGAGTTGGTCTGTGTGGACAGCAGGCAGAGTCCTGGCTGGTTAGATGGATGAACAGGCAAGGTGAACAAGCCCCACAGGCACCCCAGCTCAGGAGGCTGAAGCCCAGATGGGGCAGTAAAATCTGAGATCCTGAGAGAGAAGCCCTGAGGCTACAGTGTGGGGCCAGCCAGCATCAGCCCAAGGGGAGACACACAATGTGCAGTGCTTTGGTGAGTGTGGTTATGCCACTCTGCTTTGGGGCTCAGCAAACGTGGCCCCGACAGCTGAGGGGATCACCCAGGGGTGGTGGGGGAGTTTGGGATGGAAGCGGCTGGTTATGTCTCAAAGCCTACAGCCCACAGGAGAGGCTGACAAGGAGCCTGCAGGCCTGACGCAGTCCTCAGAGCTGCTGAAGCTGACAAGACTGTGGCCTGGAGTCTTGGAGGTGGGGGTCAGTCCCGCCAGATCCAGGATCAGGAGGCCTCCGTCCCACGCCGACCCCCTTCCTCCTCCATCAGCAACAGGCGGCGGCGGCCAGCCTCGTAGTCAGCCTCATCCACGCTGACCAGCAAACGGACAGCTTCCCGGCCCACAGCTTCCCGCAGGGCCTCAGTCAGGAAGACGCCCCGAAGGGCCTGCAGCAGAGCACCACTCAGATAGTCACCCCAGAAGGCATCCAGGTAGGAGAGCTCTGAGAATTTGATGTCACACACCACCGAGCCCAGGTCCCTTGATCGCAGCACAGCAGTGGCTTGTCCGAACACGTCCAGCTGCCGGGCCAGTGCTTGGGGTCTTCGGGATGCCACACCCTGCTCCAAGGCTGGCCCATGCTCGCAGTACTCTGCTCGAACCCGGAGCCGGATGTCTGCAGGAGGAGGAGCAGCTTGTTAGTGGGCATCACAACTTCCTCACCACCCCCTGCCCCATCCCTTCCCAGGGTCACAACAAGGAAGTCGTCCGCACACCTACTCCTCTGTGGGAGGCCTGGTCTGCTACTCCTGAGATACTGTACCCTCTCTCCAACTTCAACACCTCCTCACTGCTCCCTGAGTCGCCAGGCAGGCTCCATCCAGCTCAACACGGCTCTCCCCACTGAGGGGTGTTCTTTCTCCAGTTCCGAGGCCCACCCAGGTCAGGCCTACTCCAGATCAACTACCATCTCACTCTCCCAAAGCCTGTCCAGCTCCCCAGACCCAGACTGGTTTCCCCAAAGGTACTTCTTGACTTCTAACTCACTCTGGCTTTGGCATCCTGAGTTCCCCAGATAGCAACACCCTGAAGGACCCGTATGTTGCTCAGGCCCACACTCGAGGGTACAGAGCTGGAGCTCAGTATTTGGGATGGCTTGTGAATGAACCAAGAGACCTGGCTTTCAGCAGCCAGCCTCACACCACCTCCACACAGTGAAAATCCAAGATCAAATACGGCCATCCTCCCAGCAAGCTCCCAAGGGCCACAGCAAAGCCCAGCACAGGCTCTGATGAGGGTGCAATGCTCTTTCCACAGAAGAAAGATGACAGAATGCCAAGCCCAAGGCTGCTAAGGGCCACTGGGTCACACAGGGAGGAGAATGAAGCCCACACAGAGCCAAAGACAACGAGAAAGATACCCCTGAGCTCATTACATATTAGGAAGAATCATCAGCATGGGTAGGTAACACTACTAGCACTGGTGAGCACCACCATCAGCATCAGCAGGTACCACTATCACCACCGGTGGGCACCACCATCAGCAATGGCGGGCACCGCCATCAAGATCCCACTTTCGGGCTGGAGGGATGGCTCAGAGGTCAAGAGCACTGACTGTTCTTCCAGAGGACCTGAGTTCAAGTCCTAGCAACCACATGGTGGCTCACAACCATCTGTGATGGCATCTGGTACCCTCTTCTGTATACTGTATACATAATATATAAATAAATCTTTAAAAAAAAAAAAAGATCCCACTTTCACTTATACAATTTGAGACCTGTTTCTGTCACTTAGCCACTACCTACAGCTGCCCAAAGGAGGTGGCCTCTCTGCCCAGGGGACACAGACAGGGTTTTTAGACACAGTCCACCCGAATGTGAGTTTGAGCTCATCACCTCTCCTCTGGGGCACTCACATCCCCACAGGAGGCTGTCAAGAGTGCTACCTCCTCATACCCAACAGGGCCGTGCAAGGTCCAGCTATGCTTGAGGATGTAGCAACCATGACAACTGCCAAACATCCTGGACCGCAAGTACCTAAGTCACAAAACTCAACTCACAAACAACCCTGTGAGGCAGGCCGTATCAACACCCTGTTTACAGATTTCAAGTGACTAGCCAAGGCCACACAACCTGGCAGATGATCCTCGTAGATTCAGACAGCACACTTCTCCAAGGATAGAAATCACTGCAGCTGAGAGTTACCAGGCCACTGCTGCGCCCCTGGGCAAATGAGAGACCCTGCAAACACAGGTCCCACCTAGACCAGGACATTTCTGCCTGAAGAGCTGCTGAAGAGAACATAAGGAGAAAAGAAGGAGAAGCAGGGAGCCATTGGTGAGGCCGCAGCACAGTGGGCGCTCCTGAAGCCCAACTGTGAAATGCCAGTGACTGACACAGGCAAGCCCCACCCCTGAGGGCAGGGGCAGCCTTTAATGCAATGGAAACCAAGGGCCTTAATGCTGAGCAGCCAGCAGGGAGCAGAAGGCAGAAAGTGGGTCCCCAGAACCCCAGATGACTTCTTACCACACCCACTTCCTACCCCAAACCCTTCCTCTCTGCCCTGAGGGGAACTCTGACCTCTTCACCAGAGGTTCTTGGCCCCAGCTACCCCCATCCTCCAGGCCCCCATCTTGGCCTCCCAAGCCTCAGGTCACACCTTCCCAGGTAAGGGTGGGGACCAGGGGCCAAGGTTAGGCTAGGCTAGGCAGAAGCAAAGCCAGAGACAGCGGATAGAGTACCACAGACCTGAAAGGGAGTCCCAGCTCTGCCATAGTCTAGCTGTGGGGCCTTGGGCATGTGACCTCACCTCTCTGTGCCCACTTCCCCATCTGAAAAACATAAACAAACAAGAGGTGCCTGCGTGCTGGTCATCAGGATTAAGTGAAGCAGCTGGTACAGTGCCTGACTCAGGCTTATGGCACACGAAGCCCACAGGACCAGGCATTGTGATTTCAAAACCCACCTGCTGTCTGTCCGCATGGGCATGGCTCCTACTCAGTTCTCAGCTCTCTACAGTGTCTCTAAGCCAGTCTCCTCCAGCTCCTCTAACTACGGCCCATCTTCCCACCCTCTGCCTTCGGGCCACCACAAAATCCTCCTCACGCCCTCACAGAAGGATCTGCCCACCTCCTCTCTCACCCAGCAAAGCACAGCCTAAGGGACCCACTTCCAGGCCAGCCAGACCCTTCCTTGGCCCTTCTCATCTACCGGACACAGATTACTGACATCAAAATCACCCATCTATTCAAGGACAGAGCACAGAGGTGTCATTTCCGCTCCTCAACAAGGTACCAGGCACCCAAGGATGAAGAGGGTGTGCCACAGGCAGGCAAGATGTGATGATATGTTATATATTTAATAAAACCTAAAGTGTCAAGAGATCAACCCACCGTCAAAAACTAGGTAGACATAAGCTCAGGAATTTCTTGAGCTTTGAGTACAAGGCCAAACAGCTGGGCTTCAATGGCACACACCTTTAATCCCAGCACAGGGAAAGCCGGCAGTGGCGACCTACGCCTTCAGTCCCAGAGACAGAGATCTTTCTGTGTTTCTGTGAGTTCAAGGCTGACTCCCAAATAGAGTAGCCCATGCCTTTAATCCTAACCTGGATGGGGCACAGCTGGAGAGAAGGGTATGTAAGGCAGGCTTAGGAAAACAGCGGGAGGTAGAAGGGACCAGGAGTGAGGCTGAGGAAGCTGGAAGACAGCTGGGTGAGATTTGACTGTGGTGCTTCCTCTCTGGTATTTCAGCCTTCCCCCGAGATCTGGCTCTGAGTCTCTTTTCATTATAGTCAGAATTCGTGCACCAGGAAGAGGATGAGCTACCCACCATCAGACAACCACCCCCAACCTCCATGCTAGGGCCTCCCCGACGCCCGTTTCCTGTGTTAGCCCATCTAATCCCCAGGTACTTCCTTTATTGCCATTCACAGATGAGGAAATGCTCTACCAGCCCACAGTCCACCTCTGACCTGGAAACAGATCACAGCATAGGAAGGGAAAAACAGGAAGCTCATAGTGAGTGAACTCTACCTGCTATACCTCCACCCCAGCCCAGCTGGGGTGAATCATTCACCTCACTACACCGGCCTCTTCTTGACTGAGCCAGCACAGACGGGTAACACCTGCATGACTCTATGGCTATCCCAACACTGCATGCATCATGTCCCTGAGCCTTTTGATCATCTCCAGGGCTTTACAAGGAAATGCTGTGCCTCCTACTTGTGGATGAGGAGACTGAAGCACACAAGTTGAGTCACCTAGCCAGACCACTCCAGAATTCTATCTGAGGTGCTTTGCTCTGTTCAGAGTTCAAGCTCTTAACTACCCAACCTTGTCTGCTGCCTGTCTCACGCACAGATATAAACACATAATTAGAAGGCATCCTAAGGCCAGGAGAGAAAATGATAGGCAGGGCTTATAATTTAGAAAGGCTGGGGCTCCTTTCTAGGAAATGGCACTTGAAGTGAAATGTGAGGAAGACATACTGGATTAGCCAGAAAAACCAGGGAAATGGGAAGGGTGGTGTTTCTGCAAGACAAAAGCATCCCAGAATGTGCAGGAAAAAGAGCTCAGGCCAGTCACCAGCTGAGGGGACAGTGCAGCTGAAAGGTGACAGAAGGACCATTGGCTGCAGGGTTGGAGGCTCTGGACATCTGGAGGTGACCACACCGCTCCATGTCTCAGTGGTCTCCCAGAAGCACAACCCCCCAAGGGCCATGATGGGCACTGGGGTCCCGAGCACGGCTGACACACCAGGCCAAGACCAGCTGGCTCAGCGCTGACTACCACAGGAAGGACAAAGCTTCAGAGAAGACAACCAGGATGAAAGCGAGCGAGTGACAGGCAGTGATGACCTGGCAGAGGTGAGGACATGCAGCAGCCACCCCAGGGACTCTGCCTGCTTCCTAAGCACGCACGCACGCACGCACGCACGGATGTCAGCACCTCCTTGTTCCCATCTCACTTCGGGGGCAGAAAAAGATGCAGAAGTGAGAGCAGATTATTCTCGGGTGGCACCAGGGTGATGGAGTTCCAACCCCAGTGTCTGAGAGCCTTCAGGTAACCCTTCCTGGGAGTTCCTGGGTGGGTAGACTGGAGATGAGGCTCCAGACACTCAGCTCACAGCCTAAGGGGCTCCCGGGAAATTCACAGCACATAGGGGCTAGCAAATGCTCCCCCGCCCCAGGAGTCAAGCATGAGCTCCCTCTCAGCTGCCTGGCTCTGTGTCCTAACTGGAATCATCCAGTCTTTTTCAGAGTTATCATCCTTAATGTTGTCAACGACCTCATCGCCCACCGAACTTTCGAGAAGTAACCAACCACTGCCTCTGGATGGACAGAACACTAAGACCCCAGAGGAGAGCCTGGAAAATACATCAGCAGAGAGCATTGGCGCATGCCTGCAATCCTAAGATGTAAGAGGATGAGGCAGGAGGATTGTCAAGTCCAGCCTGGGCTACATATGATGTTCCAAACCAGCCCGAGCTATAACTGTGTTATCCCTTCTAAAATTAAAAAAAGTAAAAATAATTTAAAAACACCAAAACTTAAAAAAAAAAATTGCATCTGTCCATGAAGGAAGTAATCAGACAAAAGACAAATGGGATAACTGGAGGACACACAACCCGTGAGATGACATCAGCCATATCGACAACTCACGAAGAGCCAGAGAATTATTAGGTCACTCCATCTGCTGTTCTGTATTTCTCATTAAAAAATTGGAGCAGGCAGCGGTGGCCCTCGGGAGGCAGAGACAGGCAGATCTCTGAATTTGAGGCCAGCCTGGGCTACAGAACAAGTTCCAGGACAGCCAGGGCTACACAGAGAAATCCTGTCTCAAGAAATTAAACATAAAGAGACAAAAAGGTTGGAAGCTGGATATGGTGGTAGAACATGCTTGGAGACAGAGGCAGGGGGGTCAGGTCAGGTCCAACCTTGGCTACATAGCAAGTTCCAAACCAGCTTGGGCCACATGAAACACCGTCTCAACACCCACCCCCACGGCCCCCCAATGAAAGAAAGAGGGGGGGGAACAGAGCCAGCTCTGACACTCATGTCTGTAACCCCAGGTCTCAGAAGGCAGAGGCAGGAGGATCATCACAGTTCAAGACCAGCCTAGTCTACATAGCAAGTTCGAGGCTAGCCAGACTAGCCACAGCCTTCCTGGCCTACCCTCTCCTCCCATCAAACCCTCAGCCTCTGCCACACCCGTGACCACCACAGGCACTAGGCAAGGCACTGAGGCTTTGGCTCCTGTTGGTCCTCCATGAAAGATACTTGTCTGAAACATTTGGCTTTTCTTCCCACCAGAAAAAACAGCTCAGGAGAACAAGGCCCCCAGCAGGCACTCTGCACTCAGGGAGGGAACAGCCAGAGGAGTTCCTGCCCAGCTCTGTGGCAATGACCTCCTGCCCTTGCCCTTCATGCACATTTGCATAATGGTGGACTGAGGCCCTACTTGAACAAGGTATCTTGAGAACTGGAGGTCAGATAAGTATCACGCCCAGCATTTTCCAATGGACGGCCCTGAGGTGTGTGGACTTGGGCCTGTGTCCAAACCCAGGGCCCTAACCTCCTCACTCCTAGGAGTATACTCAGTAGCTTAGCTCTTTTTCTCAAGGGTGGCAGCTGATTGGGGTCAATCATTTTTAGGTATGTTGGGGCAAGAACAGCCTGGCCCTTCCTTAGTCACATCCGGAAGGGTTCACTGCCATGTAAAAGGTTAAGTCACCCCTATTTTTCAGAAGAGAAAATTGGGGCCCAGGAAGGGAGAACCTAAGACAGCCCCACCCTGCTTGATGACTCAGCATCAGATCAGCATTTCATGGTCCTTCAAATCCTAGCCACACCCCAACTAACAACCTCCTGGCCTCAGGGAAGACTTGAAGCCTGAATGGTCCTGCTCAGGTCTCCCGGCCGGGTGGCTGTGGTTAACTGCCTGACTCCCTGCATTGGGCAGCCAGCCCCTCAAGCCAACACCCTGTGAGGACACAGGCTGGCTTCCTTCTGTGCTCCTGGCACAGGTATCTGCCACCTCATCTCTGAAGTAGGGGAACACCCACTGCCTGGGAGGCCACATGGCAATGGGAAGGGCAGGTGTGTGGTTGTGCTTGCTCTGTGGATAGGAAGAGGTATCCCAGTCCAAGGCTTCCTGTGGACCCTATGGATTCTCCAGCTTCTATATCTGAGCAGTCAGCTGCGTCTGTAACCTCCAGCTCCTAGGAACCTCTTCTGAGTGTACTGGTCGCTCATCTGACAACACCCCACTGAGGACTCCTGCTAGCATCACTTGGCTTCAGTCCCTCCACAAGGGTGTCCCTGAAGGCCACCAGAGCACTTGGCCCAACCCTGGCTTTATGCCAGCTGAGATCACATGATATCTTGGTGTATTTGTGGTCATCCACTTAACACACCAGGATGTAAACTCCTAGAGGCCAAGGATGTCCCAATGTGGTCTAATTCTGTGCCTGACAATGAGGCGATGCTCAACAAGAAAGGTTATAGAGAAAAAATGTTAAGTGGGCTCCTGAAGTTCCCACACCTCAGAATAAAGTCCAGACCCGTCTTCAGCTACAAAGTCACTGCTTCCAACACTCAACCGGTTGGACACTGCACAGAGGTCACACTGGGTCTCTCTCCACCCACCTCCAACTTCTTCAAGCTCATCCTGAAAGCGGTACCTCTGCAGAGACCAGAGGACTCCCCTGTACCCATTGCCTCTGTGTCATACCAGCCTGGCTGTTTCCCTCCTCGGCATTCCCATAGCCCGGACACTGGAGTCTGGGAGACTGTATCTGAGTCCCTTTGTGTCCCCAAGTCTACCCAGCTCAGGGAAGGGGGACCAGGAAGGGCTGTCCTCCCCAGGCCTCGCTCCCAGAACACAGTGAAATATCTCGAGGGCAAAGACTGATCTAGGATGGCAGTCACATGCCTGCAGCCCTAGTATTAGAGAGGTTAAGACAAGGGGATTCCAGGTCAAAGCCAGCTTTGGGACTATATATTGACTATCAGACAACCATGGGTCATAACAAAAGCCTACTTTTTTTTAAACTTTATTTATTTATTTGCCTTGGTGTTTGCCTGGAACTGGAACTACAGACAGTTGTTAGCTGCCCTGTGGGTGCTGGGAATCGAACCCGGGTCCTCTGGAAGAGCAAACGGTGCTCTTAACCGCTGAGCCATCTCTCCAGCCCCAACAAAAGCCTACTTTAACACAGACAGAAAAGAAAGAAACAAACTAGGAGCATGGACAAAAATCCAAACACTCAACCATGTTGTAGCTGTCCAGCCTTCCACTAGGGCCTGGCTGGCTTCCCCACAGCCCTCGACAGCTTCTTACTGCTGCCTCAGCAATCTCAGTTCCAGTGAACTATCACTCAGCTACAAGGTCAGCGCTACAGGGCCAGGGCCTCCCTGCTACATGTCCTAGACAGCAAACCTCACACGCACACAGCCTATACCAGGCACTGTTGCAGGCGGATTATGTGGCTGTCTGTCTCTTCTGACAGCAGCTCCGAGCAGGACCATCATCATCTTACCAGATGAATGCAGTGTGGCTCACCCTCCAACTCTCTAGCCACCCAAGGCCCAGGTACTCACCGCAGGTCACTTTGCCTTCTGATGAGGGCCTGCCCAGCTCCTGCTGCTGCTGCTGCTGCCCCATGGATGCTGGGCCTGCTCTCCGCCGCCTCCTGGCACCACTGCTAGGGCGGCCCTGACTCCGACGCAGTCGTTTGGTTGGAGGGGAGCCTGGAAGATAGAGGACAGACAGACAGCTCAGGATCAGAAAGAAAGAACGCCAGAGAGGGTGTACAGGAGAAGCAGAAGGCCTGGGAGTGCGGTGAGCCTCTGGGGGAACCTTCTAGAAGTGGTCCTGTCTAAAAGAGGGGCCTACCATTATCTGTAAGGGTCAACACACATATGCCACTACTAACAGACCCTTGCAGGTCTGACCTGAGACAGTGCCCACTGCCATCTGGCATCACTTTCTTATGATAAAGCAGAGTATGGCAGCACACACCTGTAATCTCAGCACTTGGGGTACAGGCAGAAAGATTAGGAGGGTTTTTTGTTTGTTTGTTTTAAAGAAATAATTTCCATGAAAACCTGTTGATCCTATAAAACAAGGCTTAGGAGCATTTGTCTGTATTCTGTGCACACAAGGCCCTTAGGAGTCAGGAATTGCAGGCCAGCCTTTCTACAACAGAACCCTGTCTTAGAACCAAATACAAACCGGGCCTGTGAGACAAAATAAATGTATACAATTTACACCACAAGAGAGGAATCAAAACACTCCTTACAATGTTACTTTTCCAGGAAGCCCTGAAAAGACACATCAGAAACAACTGGAACTGGCTGCAGTGGACACCTTGAAATGCACTTTGCCTTTTGAGTCATGTAACTGCTTTAGACACTTAAAATGAAAAGAAACAAAAGATAAAACCAAACAGAAACAAATGAACCTAAGTGCAGAAAATTGGTAACATAGAATTCTGATGAGGGAATTAGGGCAGAGACCTTAGAACACGGACTGCACACTCAGCTGGATCAGACCAAAGCACAACATCAAATACAAAGCAGTGGCCTGGGTACCACTTTAATCCAGCAGAGGCAGGAGCATCGATGCCGTGAGTTCAAGAACAGGACAGCCTGGTCTACATAGTCTCTCTCTCTCTCTCTCTCTCACTCACACACACACACACGAGCATGCACAGGCACACACTCATGTACACATGCACTCTCACCCAGAATAAATACAAACTGATCCCATGGATGCTGACAGCGAGGACTGAGGCTGAGTTAGAAGCTCAAGGAATTCCAGGGCAGACTGGACTATACAACAAAACCCTGCCTTCGAACCAAAATAATGCCGAAAGGAGAGCTGGAGAGATGGCTCAGTGGGTAAAACAGCCTGCTGTCCAAACAAACCTGGTGACCAGTGTTCAATCCCTAGAACCACAGAAGGGTAGAAAGAGAATCCATTCCACAGAGCTAGCTGTTTTCTCACGTGTGTGTGTGTGTGTGTGTGTGTGTGTGTGTGTGTGCTGAGCCATTCCCATGTGTGCTCACTCGAGTGCTCTCTCTCTCTCAAACACACACACATTAGCAGTAAGATTTTAAAGAAAAAACAGAATTGGAAGAATTTACCAAAAAGGAAGAAAAGATGTAACAAAACAAATGTTTTCCAAGTTTGCAACTCTTGGCAGACAAGAGGAAATCAGAACACTCCTTACATGTTACACTGTTGCAAGCCCTGGAAGAATACATCAGGAACAAAGGAACCTCTGGAGGTCAAATTTGGTGTTACCTCATTACTGCTGTAAGACAAAGGAATTTGTAAACCCAGATCAGTAGCAACAGCCAAGATTTTCACTATAACAGACAAAAGCTAGGGGCCCAGGAGATGGCTCAGCAGTCAGCATGTATGGTACTCTTGTGCAAGGCCCAAGTTTAGTTCCTGGCACACTCACCTAGAGACCACAAGTCACTGCAGCTGCATCTGTAACCGATACCTTCTTCTGGATTCCTTGGGGACCAGCACTCAAGTACACAAACCCAAACACTTACGTACAATTAAAAGTAAATTTAAAAGCCTCAAGGATTACAGGCAGGAGATCGGAGCCACTGTTTCCGAATTCACTTTCGGATGCAGCTGGGAAGCAGAGCACACAGCCAGCATCAGCTACTGGTCTCTAACAGAAACCAGGCTCCCTGATGAGCAGATGGCTTTGGGGGTGAGAAGTACAAGGTGAGCCCAGGACACCTCGGAATGTCATGCAGCACAAAGCGCTCAGAGAGGGACGCAGCCATGTTGAAAGGACAGAGGCTGAGCAATCTGAACACTGCCAAGATGACTAATTTGACTTTATTAACAAAGTGAACAGAGGCAGGCAGCGGTGATGTACACCTTTGATTCCAGCACGCAGGAGGCAGAGGCAGGTGCATCTCATGTGAGTTTCAGGCTAGCCTGGGCTACTTAGCGATACCCTGTTGTTAACTGGAAAAAGAAAACAAGGACCAAAGAGCAGAGCTCCTGCCTAAAATCCCCCAAGAGTCTCGGGGGAATAGCTTGGTAATAGAAGCCTCTGCATAGCGTGAACAAGGCCCTGAGATTAATCTCTATAACTATAAAAACAGAAAATAATTAAAAACAAAAGCATGACATTTTAAAAATTACTCCCTGTTCCTGCCTCATGGCACAAGGAAGTAATCCCAGCTACCAAATAGGCTGAAGCAAGGGGATCTGGGCAACTGAGAACCTGTGTGTTTATTTTTATAAAACACCTGTCAAACAGACAAGCAAATACACAAATGAGTCACTATTTACAAACATTAACAAGGCAAGTAATTCTGGGGGCGGTGACAGAATGATGCTACCTACATGACCGCTCCCCCGACGTTACCTTACAGTCTACTAACCATACAAGAAAGTTACACCTCTTGAGTGAGCCTTGAAGATGAATAATGCAACTGGTACCCAAGCAGCATATGCATGGAGGCCCGCCTAGAGTGCTCAGGGGGGACAGAGACTGATTCCTAGGGCAAGCTGGCTGTCCCAGCAAGAGTGTGAATTAGGAAGGCAGCTGGTGCCAACTTCCAGCCTCTCCATGTACATGCACACACCTGGGTCTACACAGATGCACATGTAAGCACATCAACACACACCAACACCCCCCACCCAAAGACGTCTCTTCATAGCACACAAAATTGGCCAAACCAACAGAGCGCATGTCCCTACTCATAGTGAACACTTCACCAGGTTGTTACCATGCTGCGGCCACACCCCCGTCTGCAGGGGTTCCAAAGAGCCTCTGAAGTTTATCTTTAAAGCCCCAACCAAGTGGGAGACTCTCTCTTTTCCTCTTCTCTGCCCTTACTCACTCACACTCTTCCTCTCTCTCCTCTCTTCCTCTCCTTAATAAACCTAATATGGCCCCCTTGGTAGCGAGCTGGCAAGTTCTTTCACGTGCGACATACTAACCACCAGGACAGGTATCGACACAAGGAGACCAACCACACTGATTAAGGAACTTTCCTGCCAAAATTGTATAACCCAAATCTAACCAATCCTTTGCACCCAGTCAACACCCCTCAGGAAGATGGAGAGGCAAGTGACTGGACACACCATGTGACAACCAGAAGGAATCAGAATGTTGGACACACTAGTCAGCCCTGTAGATGGATCCTCTTGGCCAGTCGGGGAGGAGGGGTACGGGAGCTGTGGTTTAGTGTACAGAGGGCAGTTAGTATACAGGAGGCCTGGGTTCCAGGTCCAGCCCCAGAAAGAAGGAAGAAAGGAAAAAATAAGGAAGGTAGGTAGATAGGTTGGTCAGTTTGTCTGTCTGCCTGGTAAGGAAGGAGTTTCTATTCTTTTTTTTTTTTTTTTTAAACTTTATTTATTTATTTGCCTTGGTGTTTGCCTGGAACTGGAGCTACAGACAGTTGTTAGCTGCCATGTGGGTGCTGGGAATCGAACCCGGGTCCTCTGGAAGAGCAGACGGTGCTCTTAACCGCTGAGCCATCTCTCCAGCCCCCAGGAGTTTCTATTCTATAGAGGTTAAAAGACACAGAAAAAACCACATGCTGTAACACTTGTATTTGTATGGTTTTGTTCAGCTTGTGGACAAAGGCAAGTTAGACAGGTATATAAATAAACCCTCTTTTGCGACCCAGAACTCATTGTTCAGTATGAGTTTTGATACATTCAAGAAGGAATATAAACAGCACAAAAAAATTATGGGATTGGAAGGTTGGTTCTAACTAATTTAATGGTAAGATAATAAAATAAAAGCCTGATGTGGGGGCTGGAGAGATGGCTCAGCAGTTAAGAGCGCTGCTAATGCGGAGAAGTTCCTCATGTTGCGGTGATCCCCCAGCCATACAATCATTTTCATTGCTCCTGTTATGAACTGTAGTATAAATAGCTGTGTTTTCCAATGGTCTCTGGGTCCTTTGACCTCCCTCCCCCCACCGGGTCACGACCCACAGGTTGAGAACCACTGCTTTTCTTGTAGCTGAGTCTGGGAACAAAGTGAGTTCCAAGCCAGTCTGAGCTACAGATGGAGAATGAGACTCCATCTCAAAATAGTAATCATTAGGGTTTTTAGCTGCATGCACAACAAACAACATAAACCGCTACAGATCTTAAGAAGTCTGGAAGTGGACCATGAAGGTATTAGAAAACCTGATAATGGTCTTGATGCCTACCTGGAAGGGTCCTTAGTTCTGAGTCTCTCTCTCTCTCTCTCTCTCTCTCTCTCTCTCTCTCACACACACACACACACACACACACACACACACACACACAGAACACATCACATACACAGCACAGTCACAGAAGGTTAATGATCTCGGAATCTAAGTGAGGACATTCTCTGTACTATCTTAACTTCTCTGGATGTTTGAAATTTTACATAATTAAAAATTAAGGAGAGGGGGTTGTGTACACTGATCTGAATACAGTAACTGATCTAATTAAAAGCATACACCATAAAATAAATCTCAGAAATGTGCCCAGCCAAGGCTGCCAGGTCACATGTCTCAATATGATGTCACTCGAGGGAAACATGAGTTCCCATGACACAACTCTGTTGCCTCAGGACACACACTTCTTCCTACAGCAATAATAAATACAGATACACTGCAAAACAGACCAAATGACCCTTTGGGCCAATTCCTTGATGGACCAGGATGAAGGAGGTTATCAGGGGTTAGGAAGAAGACAGGGACACTGTCACCCTACCCACCCAATGAACTCACCAGTGTCCCACTGACTCTGCTGAGAATCTGAAGAACTGCTGCTTGTCGGTAGACGATGCCGGCAACCGCCCTCTGTCATTTTGGGGGACGAGCCAGAATTGCCGTAACTGTAGCGCTCAGGGGACACTGGGGGAAAAAAAATGACATGGCTATTCACAGCTTCCTTCCCTCCCGGGAAGATTGCCTGGGCCTAGGATGCTAACCAGAGTCCCTCCCTCAGATGTCACGCCCAAACACCCACCCCTTCTCAAGCACCTCCTGCCCACAGGTGGCTCAGAGCCTCCCAGCACACAGTGCTCGTGGGGCTGCTCAACCAATGTCAACAGCTCCAGCTGTCAGGCTTATTCTTTCAATAACCCAGGTCCTCGAAATTGCCTCCATTCGCTGCTAGTTTTCTCTGGAGCCCCCAGATGTAAGGAGGCCTTTTGGCCTCTCTTCTAGAGCCCGACACTCAAACATACTTTTCTAAAATCAGACAGCCTATCCCTAGAGGCGCCCCCTCTGTTTATATAAATCATACTGGTTTATTATGGGACAAGAAAGTTCATAACTACCCCTCCCCAACTGCTGGGCTGTATCTCTCAAGAAAGAGCCCAACAGCTTACCTATACACAGCCTCCTGGGACCTGCCCCCTCCCTGGGCTTCCCTTTCTGCCCAAGGATCAAGGGCATCAACCCTGGAAACAGGACAGGCAGGTTTGACTCCTGGTCCCCTTACTTGCTAAATTATGTGTGAGACATATTTTCATGTCCCCCCTCTTTAAATGCCATTTTCTTAGAAGAGTATTCCACCACCTCTCCTCATTTTGAGGCATTCTATCCATCTCCCTCAATCTATGACCATATCTAAAGCTATGTTTGTTATTTAATATTAATCAGCTGGTACTAATGCAAGCTTCATGGAATGAACATCTTGGCTTTTTTGTGTGTCCAACATGAAGAATGAGGTTCTCACACACAGCAAGTATCTTTCTCTGAGTCTGTTGTTTGCCCTATGCGGTGGCAGGCTATAAGGTTTACCTCTGCCTGGCATACAAAGTTCCACACACAGTGGCCCCAATTATTACTGATATGGTCAAAATACACAAGCTTGCTCCTACCTAAGTCATGCTCTCTGCCTTCTGGGTTTCTTTCTCATAGTCAAAAAGGGGGAAAGTGGAACTGGATTTCCAGATCAGGGCACCACACGGGGGCCTAGTGGTGCAAAATGTTCTGGTCTCAGAAGTCCCACAAACTCCCTTTCAAACCTCACCTGGTCGGCGCCGCTTGCGGGCCAGATGTGGCAATAAGTCATGTCTGGCCAGCACGCGCAGGAGTTGGCTCAGCAGACGCAGGTTGTTCTCTTCGCACTGCCCACGACGTTCCAGCTCCAGAAGCAGCTCCAGGCCGCTGCGGGCGCGGGCCAAGCCTCCGGGGGCGCCGGGTGCCTCATCCAGAAGGAAGGCCAGGAGCTCCAGTTCATACTCGGTCAGCTGCCCGCCCACCACCTCGAACATACGGTGAAGCGACAGCATGCCGTAGTAATCCAAACACTCATCCTCCTCCCAGCTCGGGGCCACGATCGACCCGGACAACGCCATTCCCAGGGGAGGGGTGCGGACCAAGCTCAGAACCAGGGCCTAGAACCCACACGGCGGGGAGGATGTCGTGGTCAGCGACGCGGTGGTCCAGAACCCACATAGGCCAGCGTGGGGGACCCCCGCGAGGTGTCTCCCCTGGCACTCAACGGTCTCAGCCTCCCCCTCCCACGGACAGGAATGGTATCGTCCCAGGTCCCCTAGTAACAGGTCCAGACGCCAGACCCCGCCGGTCCACCGACCCAAGCCCAGCCGCACCTCCCCTGTGGTATGCTCCAAACTTGCCATCGACCGACCTAGGAGATCAGCCCGAGCGAGCCTCGATGCCCACTGCTGGGCACCTTGCGCACTGCCCGGTGACTTTGGATAGCAAATGTCCAGCTGTGGCCCTTGGTCCACTGCTACCTCCCTGGCAGCTGCAACGCCCCATCCAAGTGGTACCGTTCAAAGGGACCCTCGGGCCCCCTGCAAGTGGGATTGGCAATGACAGTCCCGAGCTCCACCTGTCACAGGTGGTACTGTCTGATCTCGGCCCTAGAAGGGCAGCCGGTCCTGTCCTCACCCTAGCACCCAAGAGGTTCATCTACCCACCACCAGTCGCCCTTAAGCCACTCTGGATCCTCACCAGATTCCGGCGTCCGATGATTCCTGGGCGACGGCCGCAGCCACTTGTTTTGGATCTTTCTGGCACCTTCTCTATTATTACGCCTGCGTCACCTCGCTCCTCCTCCTTTGCCCAACTCGCGCAGGTGCGACCGCCACGCCCCTACAGCGCAAGCGCAAGATGAGGCCTCCAAGCCCCACCCCTCCAGCCCGCCTGCTCCGCCCCCAACAAAAGTGGCTGGGCTGGCCCGTGCCGCGCTTGCGCAGCGAGGGGCAGAGCTTCACCCGGTCGGGCACTTGTTTGTGTTTTAAATCTTGGTGTGTCCCACGACGGGATTATCCCACAGACTACATCCTGCTCCTGATTACGACCTAGACGTCCACATGATCAATGCCACCAGCTGCCGGCGCAAAGTGCAACAGTCACGAAGGTCAGGGCTCCCGGGAGCTCGCATTTGGTATTAAATTTGTATTAAAAGCACCCCACCCCATTCTTAGGTGGAATCCAGGAATCTACATCTTGACTCTACTGTCTCAGATCCTATCTGGAAACCCTTCCTCATCCAGCTCCCCAGCACCAATGTATAAACCCTCCAATCGCATGCACCAGAATGATGCCTCTTCCCAAATTGCAATAGACCCCCTCACCTACTAAGTGCACAGTCCGAAGACATCTATCAGGACCTCCCGACACACCCACACCTAGGATTAGAACCGCCCTTCTACAGTTTTTTTCTCTGCCCCTTTGAGAATGAGATGCAAAGGGATCCTGGCAGTCGGGAGCCAAGGGATACCACAAAGTCACTGAAAGCTCCCCGAAAAGGTTTCCCTAATGTTGCAACTCTGCTCCAGCAAGGGAGGAGAGCAAGCCTGTCAGAGGCTACAGTGTCTTCGCACGGGGCTTTGCACTCCTCCTCCCCACTTAGGTGACTCAAGGTCAGGACCTGCGTGCATGAGACAGGTCTCTTCTCGGAGTGGTTTCCACCCCCGGAATTATCTCCCTGGGAGGCTGATGACCTGGACCTGGCTCAATTCTGGCTGTTTCGTTTCTCTGTGAAACAGTGGAAATATCATCTACTGTGTGCTGTGTTCTCCCTGTGTGGTTATCAGACAAAAAATAAAAGGAAAAAATTGTATAAACGGCGAGGTTTCTATATTTAGGTGGGTTATACTGGGTATCAGAGCCGGAGCTGAGCTTTTTTTTTTTTTAACCTGTATGATAACATCCAATGCCTCCAACAGCCTTGCAAGGAGGATGTGATTCCAGCTCATTTTACACATAAGCAAAACTGAGTGGCTTTGAAGCTGTGCTTCGGAGACGCTCAGTCTCTTCCGCTAAGAGATGCCACCTGCCAAAAAGTCCCGAGTAACCCAGTTCACTAATGAGACCTCGCTCTCCAAGGATGCATGCATCCTCTGCGCTCAATTTTCAAACGCCAGGAAAAGGAGCGGCCAGGGCGAACTGCGCAGGCGCCGCTCCTCGACCTGGGCCCCGCCCACAAGGGCCCTGCTGTCTGCGTGGAGAAACTCTCCAAGCCCCGCCTGACTCTCAGCACGCAGGCGCGAGGGCCGCGTGCTCTACGCTACCAGCTCTGATTGGCTGCTCCGGGGGAGGGCGCCGCCCAATGGGAGGCGTGGATAGTGAGGGGTCCTGCACGCCTGGCGAGGAGGGTCCGTGTCAAGAGCGGCAGGCAGGGGCTGCTTGGAGGTAAGGGAGATGGGCGAGGGCGCCGCGGGGCGGGCGGGGAAGAGAGCGCCGGGCTCCGGGCAAGGAGGAAGGGCACAGTAAGGATCGGAGAGCCTTGGGGCCTGCGCCTAGGGCTGGAGTAGCGCGGGATGATCGACAGCTCCTTCCCGTTTGCCCTGGAGGCGTCGGCGGAGCCCCTGGTATGTGCAGGATGCTGTTTGCAGTCGCTTGCACACCCCACCCCTGCAGGGGGCCCTCCCGCTGCCGAGCAGAGGAGTAGCGGGAAAGTTGAACTTTCCGGCTCCCGGTGCAAGTACTCGGATAGGTGGACTTTGTGTATGCAGAGGTGTAAGCTCGATTCCACCTACCGTGCCCTGTTGGCACGGTGTAGGATTGGGGGGAGGGAAAGCAGGCGAGCAGAGTGCGGGTTTCAGGTTCTAGAAAGGCACTTGGTAAGATTGTGTCCGTGTGAAATGAGTTTTGGAAGGAGTCTGGTTGTTAGGTGGAATTCAGTGAGCACATGGTGGATTGGCTCCTATGCACCGTGTTTTTATTTGTGTGAGCTCGTCCATACCGGGTAAAGCTTGTCCATGTACTCCTGATACAAGCCAATTAGCACGTTCTGATCCAATCCCCGGAGGGAGTTCTGTTTTGCCAGAGGGGATGTAAGCACGCAGAATGCAGCTCTCCACTCCCATCCCCAGCCCTGTCTGACTGCTTTTAGGAAAATCTTTTACTCCATAGTTCAAACTTAATGAGGGGCACATGTTTTCAGTGCCAGCACCAGAGAGGTATAAGTAGGTAGATTTGTGTGAGTTTGAGGCCAGCCTGCTCTATATCGTGAGTTCTAGACTGGCCAGGGCTAGATGTCTCCAAACAAAACTCACTTAATGGGGGATTTGGAATTAGTAGATAATGACAGTTTAGCTCCTGAACATTTAGCAAATCATTAACGATAATTGAACATCAACTAAAAACAGGGCCTATGTGTTGTGGCAATGCATAGAATAAAAGAATTGGGCTGGTTAAAGTGTAGTGTGCACGGGGATGGTTAAGGGCCCAGGACCTCACTTTTTATAGGGAGCTTTATTCAATCATTGAATACTTCTGTGTACTTATTGTGTGCCTGGCATTGAAAACGTGTGCCTTTCTTGGCACTGGAAATGCCTCAGTGATGAAGAAGTTAAAATTCCTGACCTCTGGGATCAGTCCATGAGCAGCTACCAGCCAAAGTCTACCTGCTTCTGACACAAACAGAAGTGTGGAGGTAGAGAAGGTGGCCATGGGCACTGGGGGAAGAGGAAATGACTGAAAACCAGACTTTGCTGTGAGCATACTGAGGTCAGGGCCATCACAGGCCCTGCTTCAAAAACAAAAACTGAAACTGGGGGTCAGCAAGATAGCCTGCCCATCGGTAAAGGTACATGCCACACAACCCTCATGACCCAAGTTCAGTCCTCTGAATCACATAAATGTGGCAGGAAAGGATGAACTCTGACCTCTACGCAGATACCGTGACTCCGTACTTATTCATGCAGGTACACAGTAACATAAGCAAGATAATAATATTAATGGTGAGGGCCCTTCAAGATGGCTCAGTGGATGATGGCAATGGAGCTTTTGTTGTGTGAAAGGGATTGGGTTGAGACCAAAGACAGAAGAGGTAGGGCCATGGAGCAGAAGATTTGAGATTTTCTTCCTTTTTTTGTTTGTTTGTTTTTGGTTTTGAGACAGAGTTGTTTTTTTTTTTTTTAAGATTTGTTTATTGTGTATACAGTGTACAGAAGAGGATACCAGATGTCGTTACAGATGGTTGTGAGCCACTGTGGTTGCTGGGAATTGAACTCAGGACCTCTGGAAGAGCAGCCAGTGCTCTTAACCTCTGAGCCATCTCTCCAACCCCAAGACAGGCTTTCTTTTTGTAGCCTTGGCTGTCCTGGAACTAGCTCTATAGACCAGGCCAGCCTTGAATTTACAGAGATCTGCCTGCCTCTGCCTCTTGAGTGCTGGGATTAAAGCACTACCACCCAACAGGATTTGAGAGTTTTGTATCCCAAAGGCTAAGAGTGATATTTTACACTTGTGATCCCAGTACTAGAGAGGCTGAATCGCTGAGTCACAGTGAGGCCAGCCTGGGTTTTTGTTAATGAAGCACCTTGGTTTTGTGGTCATTCCGACTTTTAGTTCCATTTTACAGGTGAGGAAACTGTCTCAAGAGAGAGGAAGTAAAAAGGGTGATCCCAGGAGCTGGGCAGTGGTGGGGCATGTCTTTAATCCCACAGCCCAGGAGGCAGAGAGAGGTAGGTGGAGCTCTGTGAGGCCCACCTGGTCTACAGAGTGAGTTCTAGGACGGCTAATGCTGTGACACAGAGAAACCCTGTTTCAAAAAACGCAAGGGGGAAAAAAAGGTGGAGCTCGGACTCAAGCTGGGGGAGGTCTAGGTCGCACTCCTAAATGCTTTGGTATGAGTGTACTAGAGCAGGCAAGCTGTTGTGAAAAGAGGCAACCTCATGGGCAGAGGCTAAGAGAGTAGACTGTGTGTGTTTGTGTGTGTGTGTGTGTGTGTGTGTGTGTTCTCAGGAAGCGGGATTCTGGGCCTCTGAGAGGGGCAGCGTCAGAGCCAGGCTCCAGAGTACGCACTTTCTCTTGCAGATACCTGCCTGTAGTGGCTGAGACACGGGATCATGAAACACTGAGGTATAAACACTGAAGTAAGACTTGATTGACAGACTTGGTGAGTAATGGAATGAGCAGGGGAACAGCAGAGGCACCCCAGTGCCCTCGGGTTCCCGGTGTACCCCTGGCTCCTGCCTCTTTCTCCAGGCACTGCCTTCCTCATAATGGCAGAGATGGTCGCAGAGGCAGCTGAGATGCCGGCGCAGTCACCAGGAGCCGTGGAAATCTCCAGCCCTGCATCAGGAGAGCTGGCGGAGCTGCCGGCAGTGACTGAGATGAGCCCTGGGGAGGCTCTTGCCTCGTCTCCCTTCTTCCAGCACCACCAGTTCATGTGCTCCGAGTGTGGCAGCCTCTACAACACCCTGGAGGAGGTGCTCTCCCACCAGGACCAGCACCTGCTCACCGTGTCAGAGGCAGAGCTGCTGACCGCCCACGACCCAGGCCTGCAGCCTGAGCTCGTGCCTGGCACCGGGGAGGGCCCTTTCCAGTGTGGTGACTGCAGCCAGCTCATCCTCTCCCCCAGTGAGCTCCTGGCACACCAGGACGTGCACCTGCACGAGTCTGCAAGCCAGATCCACTACCAGTGCGGAGACTGCCAGGAGCTCTTCCCCTCACCCGAGCTGTGGGTAGCTCATCGCAAGACTCAGCATCTTTCCAGTACAGCGGAAGAGCCACCAGTGCCACCTCCTCTGCCTCCACCAACACCACCCCCCCCAACACCACCCCCATCACCCAAAGTCAAGATGGAGCCCTATGAGTGTCCCGAGTGTTCCACCCTGTGTGCCACCCCTGAAGAGTTCTTGGAGCATCAGGGTACCCACTTTGACTCCCTGGACAAAGAAGAGTGCAATGGTCTAGAGGAGGAGGAGGAGGAAGAGACAGATGAGGAGGAAGCAGCCACAGAGCTCACTGATGACTTGGGAGGTGCCAAGTGCACAGCTGATCCAGCTCAAAGCTGTGGGGATTGTTCCCAGCACTGCAGCTCCCCAGGTGCACGGCGTAGACACCGACGGGCATCTCGTGGCCCGGCGTCTGCCAACCACCCGTTCCACTGCGGCCAGTGTAAGCGCAGCTTCAGCTCTGCTAACCGGCTGACCGCTCACGGCCGGGCCCACGTGGGTGGTACCCACGAGTGTACCACCTGCTCCAAGGTCTTCAAGAAGGCAGCCTCCCTGGAGCAGCACCAGCGGCTGCACCTCGGGGAAGCCCGCTACCTCTGTGTGGACTGCGGCCGTGGCTTTGGCACTGAGCTCACACTGGTGGCCCATCGGCGAGCCCATACTGCCAACCCATTGCACCGCTGTTGCTGTGGCAAGACCTTCAGCAACATGACCAAGTTCCTCTACCACCGGCGAACTCACAGTGGGAAAAGTGGAACCCCCAGCAGGGTAGCAACTGTCTCCCCAGCCCCACCCGAGCCCACGCCTCCACCTCCGCCCCCGCCTGCCCAGCTGCCCTGTCCACAGTGCCCCAAGTCCTTTGCCTCGGCCTCCCGCCTTTCCAGGCACCGGCGTGCGGTGCATGGCCCTCCTGAACGCCGGCACAGGTGCGGGGTTTGTGGCAAGGGCTTCAAGAAGCTGGTCCATGTGCGCAACCACCTACGGACACACACGGGCGAGAGGCCCTTCCAGTGTCACTCCTGCGGCAAGACGTTCGCTTCTTTGGCCAACCTCAGTCGCCACCAGTTGACCCACACAGGCGTGCGCCCCTACCAATGCCTGGACTGCGGGAAGCGCTTCACACAGAGCTCCAATCTGCAGCAGCACCGCCGGCTACACCTCCGGCCAGTGGCCTTCGCTCGCGCCCCCCGCCTCCCCATCACTGGCCTGTACAACAAGAGCCCCTATTACTGCGGAACCTGCGGCCGCTGGTTCCGCGCCATGGCAGGCCTCAGACTGCATCAGCGGGTCCATGCCCGAGCCAGGACTTTGACACTACAGCCTCCCAGGTCACCCTCTCCAGTCCCACCCCCACCCCCTGAACCTCAGCAGACTATCATGTGCACAGAACTTGGGGAGACCATCGCCATCATTGAGACATCCCAGCCACTGGCACTGGAGGATACACTGCAACTATGTCAGGCTGCGCTGGGGGCCAGTGAAGCCAGTGGACTGTTGCAGTTGGATACTGCCTTTGTGTGACAGGGTGCTAGAGCCATGACGAAAGGTTCTGGGCACAGGACTGAGCATAGGAACCTCTGGAGAAGAGGACCCTCTGGTGAGCTAATCTGGCACCCACACATCACCATCCACTCTGCTGGCCTCTTGTAACTGCTGACTCTTCCGAACAAGAACAACCCTGCCAGGTTACTCCTGTCACCTTTCTCTGCCCAAGGTGACAGCCCCTGCTGCTGCGTTGCAGACCAGGGTTTGGCAAGGCTCTTTGCACAGCATCACCCAGTGCTCAGCAACACCAGGTAACCTTTATGAGCACCAACAATATAGTAGGCCTGTGCTAGACACTCTTATATACCTCTTCAGATCTGCTTGTAACCCCCCACCCACCCATCCACACACTTCCCTGGACTGACTTTGGGTGCCTGGGACTTAGCTCTAATAGGTGCAGGAAGGCGTGTAGTTTCTCTGGGCTTGCTTCTTCTCAGTTTTGACAGTGTGGAAAGAACTGAGTACCCCTAATGAAGACCTAGGAATGAACCAGGCACAGCTCTGAGTGCAGGCATGCTCAGTACCAGCAGGAGGAACAGACGGAAGTACAGACAGCTTGCCTGAGTGCTGCCATTGGTTCATCATCAGCCTGTGTGCTCAAGGCTTCCTTCACACGTACCATGGAGCTACAGGCCAGAGGCAAGTCAGGCCTGAGGATCCCTGGGCTGTGACAGGGATGTGTAGGGACAGTGGGATCTGAGAACAGGGAACAAGCCTCCACGGGAGCTGGTCAAGAGAGAGATTCTTAGTGGTGCCAGTTCCTGAGGTAAAAGCAGGAATCTGCCAGTGGAAAAGAATATTTCAGACAGGCCATCCTGTTATAGTGAACACCCAACTGCCTGACAGTCCCAGGCAGGGCATTCAGCATTGTCCGTCAGCTCTGAGATGGACCTGTGCATCAGCCCTGTCCAAGTGAGGAAACAGGAAAGAGAACTGGCCCAAGTCTCAAGCTGGGTAGAGGTGTTGTGAGACGTGAGTGCAGTCCTTAGGGCCGTCTATATTGTCTGAGTAAGACCTGTAACTCAGGCACAGCCGATGTCAGGGGAATTATTCTCCTTGGAGAAGGCAGTGTCACGGAGCATTTGGCATTTGAGGGGGCCTTGGAAACAGGAAGGGAACCTATTTTTCATAGATTCAGTATAGGAGACCAGTAGGGTGGGGTTCTCCCGGCCTTTGGCAGACCTAGATACTCCAGCAAGTGAATGTTACTGGGGCTGGGCCCTGTCTGGGACAGAATCCCAGGCTTTGGGAATTGAAGTGAGTCGTTAAAGGCATGTCACAGGGAGGGTGTCACATCTCCCTGGATCAGAGCAAGGAGAGTGGGAGGCTGGACATGGTCCAAGGGAGGATGAGCAGAACTGACAGCCCCAGTGGCCATATCAGCCAGTAGGTCCATCCCTTAAATCAAACCAGCCGTTCTCACCCTGTTTCCTAACTGGCTTGAGCAAAATGTAAGATCTGTCCAGCAAAGTAGACAGCAGCCCGCCCAGGGGGTGGGGGTGGGGCTGATGGAAGCTTCTTGCTGAGCCCAGAATCTTAGAATCCCTCAAGGATATGTTCCAAAATTCCTTCCTGTGCATCAGTAGAATCCATCAGGAGGACCCAAAGTTGCTCCCTCCCTTTCTGGAGCCTCCTACCCACTCACTGCTTGGCACCATGTGGAGATAACATTGCCTTCTGCCCATGGTCCCCACCATCTGGCTCCAGCATATTTTAAAAGTCGAGGGGAAAGCTAGGCAAGGTGGTACAAGCCTACAATCTCAGCACTTGGGAGCCTAAGGCAAAATCGTATCCAGTTCCAGGCAGACTTAGGCTATAATTGGAAGACCACCTCAAAAAGAAAAGCAAGAAAAATGCTGAGCTCTCTATCTCCATCTTCCCAACACTCCCAAGAGAAGTGAAGCAGGCCCTGGGAATCTGCCTAGCCATACACTGAGTTTATAGACAGAGACTCGCCCAGGGTTTTCTCCTGGACCCTGAAGCAGACATCCCGTTGTCCAAGTCCTGACTCTGCCTCTTAAGTTCTGGGGTTTCAAGCACTCTGAACCCCAGTCTCAGGATCACCCAGGGCTCACTCGCCCTTTCCCCAACTGAAACATTTGGTTTGTGCCAGGTCATGTGCACGCTCCACATCTGTGATGGTTTAGGGGTTCACCGCCTCTCGGTCTCCCCCTGCTTTAGATATAACTCATTCCAAACCCTGAGCTCCCTCGCCTCTGTAGAAACAGGCAGCCAGACAGGAAGAAGGGTTTCATGCCAATAATTTATTGAACGGAGGTCTGTACACAGGCAAACCTTACTGTGGAAACTAAGACACCAGGGGCTCTCCCTACCCCCTCCTTCCAGGATGGGGAGAGGGGAGAAGCCTTGGGAGCAGAGGCCAAGAGGAGGGGTACAGCTGGGGAGGGCAGGTTGGATGGTGTGAATCGACGGTTTTCTTTAAGAAAAAAATTATAACAATCTATTTACACCCAGGGGACCAGGGAAGGAAAGAGGAGGTGGACTGGGCTGGTTCTATTTACAAGGGACATGGGAGGGAGGAAGGAGTGGTAGCCTGGGGGAGAGGAGGGGAGGGGACCAAGGGGGTAGAAGGTCCTCCTACCCCTAAGCCCTCTGTCCTTCCTTCTCTTCCCTCCCCACAACCAGTTAAAATCCTCTTTAAAAAGCCCACCACAAAGGTGAGGCTGGGGAGGGATGGAGGGAGGGAGGAAGGACCTAGATGTTGGGGTAGGAGTTCATTTACCTCTGCCCTCTAGTCTAGGGCAGGAGCTTGATGGGCTATGGCCCCCTTCCCAGCCCCACTTGGGAGTTCCCAGATGGATGTGGAGGGGTAGTCCATGGGGCCCTCAAGAAGAGTTAGCGAGGGTGGGTGTGGCATCAGGTGCCTGCCAGTCTGTGCCGGTTTGAGTCTCAGTTAAAGCTGAAGGAGGGGAGGAGTGGACAGTTAGCCTCTGCACAGTACCCTGCCCCATGCCCACAAGAGCAGATGCTCCAAGACACTCCCAAGAAGTGGACAGCTGTCACTTCCGGTTCAGGGCTACAAACTCAGATGCCAAAGGGTCAGCTTGACACTAACATGGCCCACATCAGGCCACTCTGGAGGGAGCTGACAGGAGAAAGGCAGAGCCACAGCTGCCAAGTCTAGTGTTCTTCCCCCCAAAAACAGGAAATCTGGGTTTTTACCCAAAATGGCCCAGTCTTTAAATGTAGGTAACTTTCTGTTTATTTGTTCAGACCAAGAAATGTTTGGTCTTCTAGTTGGCGTTTGAACACAGATGTGGGCGATGCTGCTCTGTAAGCCGGCTGCCTCCTCATCAATGTCAGCAAAGCCTGGAGGAAGCTGACAGTTCCCACTTCCCAAGTGTCGCTTTAACCCTCAACACAGGCCCTCAACTTACCTTGTGAGGATGAGGTGAGGGCAGCGGGGCCTGCTGGGGACCTCAGGTGAGGCGGGATGAGGATGGCATTGAGAGACGGCTGGATTGAGAGTTCTAGACAGAGGAACCAACGTGCCCAGTCAGGAAGAAAGCCAGTTAGGGTGGACACCAGATAGGGACCCAGTTACTGGCAAGGCCAAATGGAGAGATGGGAAAGGGAAGCCTAGCATCCAGCCACAATGTGGAGGCACCTGGCTGTGCCCAGAGCAGCCTGCCCCATCCCCCCAAAATGCCCCAGGTTCCAGGGTGCACTCTCACCACCAGGACTGAAGTTGAAGAGGGGCGGAAGCGGGCGGTTGTTGGGGAGCTGGGTTCCGAGACACCGCAGTTCATCAAAGAAGCTGTGGGCGCAGGCCTCTAGTGGGGAGAGCCTTGAGGATGGAGTGTACTCCAGCAGGCTCGAACAGAGCGCAATGGCCTCGGGTGGTGTCCGAGATTTGAATACCTGTGAACAGAGGGAAGTAGATGGATGCCCACCACCTGCCTCCCTGATACCCACCTCCCAATAAGGAAGCTGGCTGAGTTTCCCTGCCACTACATACATGGGAATCTTGTATTTACCTATGGGTTCTCAACTTTTAAAATTCTATAAACTTCACAATCTCAAAGTGTTGTTGGCTGACTCCCTGGATAACTTCAGATATGCCCCCCACCATAACTTTGTATTTTTTACTTTATGAATGTTGTGCCTGCAGTATGCCTGTAGGATCCCACAGAACTGGGCTTACAGGTAGTTGTGAGCTGCCATGAATTGAACCTAAGTCCTCTGTAACTGTAACTAGTGCTTTTCACCAATAAGCCCCACAAGCCTGATTTTTAAGCCAAGTCCCCAGAGTAGTCGGCCTCCAAGGGGACCTACCCTTCAGCCATGCTGTGTAAGTCCCTAATCCCACCCCTACCTTTGTCCAGGGGTGAGCTTTGATCTGTGGGAACTTGAACTCTGTGTAGTTGGGGTTCATCTCTCGGATCTGTTCCCGGGTAGGCGTTCCTAGTACCTGTAAAGGAAGGGGGAGACTAAGAACCCTTTCCTCAGGCCCACCCTGCCCGCCCTGCCCTGCCCTGCCTTCACCTTGATGATCTCCACAAGCTGGTCCACCCCACTGTCCCCAGGGAAGATGGGCTGGCCAAGAAGCAGCTCAGCCAGTACACAGCCAGCTGACCACACATCTGAAGGGAAGGGTAGAGGTTAACACTAAGCAGTCAAAGCCACCAAGCCCACTCCTTTGCACACTTCCCCCATGGCCATCTCCAGAGGTCCTGGCAGAGACCGCACCTCCAGGTTCACCTGGCTCACTTTTGTTTACAGCCCCCATCCGCCCTGTGAGTGACCCCAATGAACGCTCCTGTGCTTCTCACTAGAGCAGCCAAAGGCCTGTCCTGCCCTGGGAAGAACTGCGGCCGGGACTACTCATCTCCTCCCTGCTCTGTACCTTGACCTGCATGGTACAAGTTCACACTGGCTCTTCAGACTGGCATTTGTCCTCAGCCTTTTCCCATACATGCTATCATTGCAGCCTCCCCTCGGGCGGGCCTCCCTCAGGAACAGAAAAAGACGGGCCCTGGGAGCAGGCCATACCCTCACGGTACCAGTTTCCATAGTTACTGCATCCCTTTCCCTCCAACAGACTAGGCCGAGGGGAGATTCTAGAGTGGAGATGGGGCTCTAGAGTCAAGTCAGCCTTGAACTCTCAGGCCTGCCCTGGCCAGCTGTTGAGCCCCTGGCAGGTAGCTGTGCTATATAGCAGCAACCCTTCTGATGCTTAGCTGCTCAAATAACACGAGGCAATGCCAGCCTCCTCAGAGTAGGAACAGACGGTAAGCTGTAATCACAAGGCCTGCGACAGTGCCCAGGAGCTGAAAACCCGCCAATACTGCCACTCCCCAGTCCCCATCCCCTAACTGACCAATGGACGAGGTGTAATCTGTGGCTCCGAAGATGAGCTCTGGGGCACGGTAGTACCGAGAACAGATGTAGGAAACATTGGGCTCACCCCGAACCAACTGTTTTGCACTGTGGGAGGGAGGGAGGGAAGAGACAGGCAGGGTTAAGCATAAACCCAAAGCTGAGGCTCGCACCCCTATTAGGCATCCCATAGGCTCCAGGTCACACCTACCTGCCAAAGTCGCAGAGCTTGAGGACAGCAGTGTCAGGGTCCACAAGCAAATTCTGGGGCTTGATGTCACGGTGACACACACCTTGGGAGTGGATGTAGGCCAAGCTCCGGAAGAGCTGGTACATATATACCTAAGACAGGCGGGGCACAGTTCAACTCCATCCCTCCACTTCCCACGCACAGTCGACCATATCAGGCTGTCACGGCCTTGGTTCTTGAACCCTGTTTGAAAGCCCTGGGTCTTTCTTGAAATCTGGTGCCTTGGACTTATCAGGATAGGCCAGAGGTTCTCATTTCCAGTTTCTGATTCTGGAGTCTGAGGACGGCATGCTGATACTCGGCCTGGCCCCACATAGAGAACTGCTACCCCGGGCACCCCTGGCACAGGCCTGAGCAATGAGACAGGCACTCTGCTTCCCCTCTCACCAAAACCACCAGCTCTGGAGGGCCTCAGCCTCCCACTGCAGTGCTCCAGCTTCATTCCCTGCCTTCCTTACACACACTGACTAGCACCTAAGTGAGGTTTTCAGTTTTGATTGTGTATAAATGCCCACCTCCGGGGGAGGGAGGGACACAGGCACCATAGACCACAAGTGGCAATTACAGGACAACTTGCTGGTTGGTGTTGGTTCTTTTATCACGTGCATCCTGGTAACTGGCCCTTAAGCTTGGTAGCACCTTTACCTGTGGAACCTTTCTGAGAAGAATTTTTTTTCTTTTGACACAGGGTCATACACTGGGTTCCAAGCTGGCCTTGAACTTGAAATCCTCCTGCCTTATCCTCCCCAGTGCTGGGATTACAGACATGCACCAGAACCTTTGAGTTTGCATTTTCCTGCAACCCCTGGGCTTAGGCAGTACCTCTGTACCCTAACTCATCAACTGTTCTACACCATCTGTTTCTGGAACCCCCTCCTCCTGAGCCTGCATCACACTATTTTCCCCACAACGTTCCTTGCTCCTTCTCACCCTCAAGCCAGGCAGGAAAATGATGTTCAGTTTCCCCTCTGTTAACAGTAGCCCCTTAGCTTTATCATTGTCTGTGATGGTGCCTATAACCTCATCAAACACAGCTGTTTGGTTTTAAAGACAGGATCTCTATGTAGCCCTGGCTGTCCTGGAACTTACTATGTAGACCAGAGATCCTCCTGAGTGCTGGCACAAAAGGTGTGCACTACCAGTGCCCAGCCCAACAGCTCTCCACAGGCTTCTGTCAGGTCCAGGTTTCTGTCAGCTGTGCCTCTGGAACAGCACAGCCATAGCACAGCTCACAACTGCAGAAGAGCCCTCCCAGTACACATGGCCCAGCAGCAGCAGCCACAGGCACAGCCTATATCAGTGAACATCAGTTCACCTGGGTACAAGCTGCTAAAGCCATGAACAGCATAGGGGTGCTAGAGGGAGAGGCCTGCCTGGCTCTGTGTGTGGCTTTCCCACCTACCCCAACCCCAGTGGTCCTACTGTGTGGAGCAGTTACTTTCTTTCCACCTCCTTGGCAAGCCCTTGCCTTGGCCCTCGGCTGCAAGGCACACCTGCCTGAAGCTACAAGGCTGAAGACAGGCACAAAGGCCTCCAAAGACCAGCCTAAGCTTGGAAGATGAAGAAACCCACAGACAGAGGAGGCCCCAGAGTCCCTGGTCTGGGGGCCTATGCTCTAGCAGTCTGTCTGCCTACCTTGACATAGATAATAGGGATGATCAGCTTGGCCTTGGTAAAGTGACGGGCCACCCGGTACACCGTCTCGGGCACGTATTCCAGCACCAGATTTAAATACAGCTCATCTTTCTGAAGGGCAAAGGAGATGAGACTTTGTAAGGAAAGAGGGAAGATGTGCAGAAATCATGGAGGGACAGATAGGAGCTCTTGGGAAAGGCAGGCAGGAAAATGGGTAGCATTCAGGTGTGACAACAGCCCTCCACACCAGATTCCCAATGTCTCACCTTCTCCCCACTGGAGTAGAAAAAGTACCGTAGCCTCACGATATTGCAGTGGTCCAACTTTCGCATAATCTGCAGCTCTCGGTTCTAGAGGGCAGAGACAGAGAGAGACTCAATAGATCAATCCCCTGCCTCCCCGGACCCTAGGACCCTCACCTATACCCTACACCTATTTCTAATAGAGCAGGGAGCTCTTATTTCCTTCATAAAGCCAGCCTTCAGCATCTATTGGAAATTTTCCTGAATCTAGACCCGGTGATTTCAGCTACTCAGAAGGCTAAGGAAGGAGAATTTCAAGTTCAAGGACAGTCTGGGCACCTTAGTGCAGCACTGTGTCAAAATAAAAAGAGAAAAGTGTGCTAGAGATCTAGCTAACTCAGTGGAGCACTTGCACAGCATGCCCAAACCTCTGTGTCCAATCCCACATACTACAAAATTAAAGAAATTAGATGGCATCAGCACCACCAGCACCACTAGACACAGACAGAGCAGCGGTGGACAGCGGGAATTGCCTGGTTCACCCTGATCCCTGACACCCTCTATCACCTTCCCTGCAAGTCCTGGGAACTCAAAACTGAGATCCTGGACTCCACACTTCCAATCTCATGAGGCACTCGATGCCTGACCCCCTCTCCACTGTCTACTCCCAAGACCTCAGAGCTCTGTCATTCAGCTCCATCAAGGTCTGGCTGACACCTCAGCCCTCACTGCCCAGCCCATTACCCAGCTAGTCTGGAACAGTCTTCCGTATACCACATGCCCTTCCATTTCTCTCCCTCTGCTTGCTCACAGAGCACCCTTTCCTCCCGAGACAGAGCCCTGCACAAGTGCCTCAAGTGAGTACCGTAAGGTAAGGGCTGGATTCCATTGGGGACTGGCTGACACCTGGGGCAGAGCATGACAGTCAGAGCCTACAGCATGAACCTTACCAGACTTTCTTCTGGAAGAGATGTGAGGAGAAGAGACTCAGCAGTCAACAGGCCTGAGAGCCTCCCCCTGAAGGGGCCTTAACTATGCAGCTTCCTTTCTGCTGACATGGAGCAGGGGTAGCAGCAGTACCTGCCCTCAGAGATGCTTCAGGTAAATTAAATTAGAACTTGCCTGTCAAGCACTTCCACTGAGGAAGTGCCCAGTAAACAGCTCTCAGCTACTCTGCAATTTCCACTTCCCAGATCCCTCCAGTTCAGTCCCTTCCTTCCCCCTCTCCTGAGGCCCATGTCCAGGTCCTACTGAAATCCCAGGCTCAGGCTGGTGAGATGTTTCAAGCCTCAAGATAGGAGTTCCATTTCACAGTGGTAAGGGAACCAACTCCCAACAGCTGTCTGACCTCTGCATATGCACCTTGGTGCACATATGCCAGCCACACTTACATACAGACATCATAATATGCACAGTGGTAAATAAGAAGACCAGTAAATTCCAGATACCAGCTCTACTGATGGGGTACAGTCACCAGTCACTCACAGTACCCAGACCTCCAGTCCCACCCCAGCTACCTTGAACCTTTTGTCCTGAAGAACCTTCTTTATAGCCACCAGCTCCCTCGTCTCTGCCAGCCGCGCCTGGTACACGACTCCAAACGAGCCATTGCCAATCACTTTGATGTCTGTGTAAGCCACCTCTTGGGAACGCTCTGGGCCTTGGCCTAGAGTGGCTACCACTGTGGTCACCTTTCCGCTGTCACCTAAGGAACAAAGGGATACAATCCACTCATCTTTCCTCTTTGGCCAGTACAGCCCAGGGAAGGACAGCTGTTCAGAAAGCTGACTGCATGGGAAGAGACCATCCTTACTCCATGGTAGAGTAACTGTCTGGCACACACCCAGGACCAATAGCTAAGCATGGGGAGAAGAGCCTAGGTGCTCCTGTGACCTAGAGCCTAGGCCCCTAAACTCTGCCTCCCATATTGGAGGACAATGACATTCAAACTTATTTTCCATTAATGGGTAAGCACCTCTTACTTTCTCCCTCTAGCAAACAACTGCAATCGTTTGGTGGTGGGAGCAACCACCATCCCACGTATAGAATCTAGCCATGCTGGGCTCCCCACCCTTTGGCCCCTTTGGCAGGTCAGGCAGGCACAGGATGCCATCTTCTACTCAAAGAAGCAAAAACCATGGGGTGTTCTTTCTTCCAGAAAACTTTGGCCATTCTCAGTCACAGGGCACTGACTGCTAAATCCTCCCTGGCGGAGCTAAGACCATTATTACCACTGCTCCTGAGTGACAGAAATTAACCAGTTGAGGTGCCAGTGCCCTGGCCCTCACTTAGAAGTTGGGATGAGGAGTGCTGGCTGGCTAATCCATCTATGTGGTCCTGAGTGGCACCTGACCTGAGAATGGAGTAGCTCATCTCCTGGAATGGTAGGGAATATTCTGTCCTGGGGCCTTTAGAAAGCTTTGATTTCCAATCCCCAGTCTCCGAGGAGCAGCAAACCTTAGTGCCATTCCTAGTCACCCACTCCTTTTAGGAAACTTATCCACAAATTCTAATTGGAAGGAGGCAGTTAAGGACATTTTGAAAAATAATCCTACACTTCTTTTTTTTTTTTTTTCCCCAGAGCCAATGACAGTCACTTCAAACCCATATTTTATAATAGGTGTAACCCATGCCATCCTGTTCCATTTTTGCTAAAAGGCCCCGCCCCCCCCTTTTTTAAAGAACACTGCCAATGAGCTCGACTTAAAGTCCATGTTATTCCCAATCTGTTCTTATTTATAAGCAGCAACGATTAGTTACTGTCACCACCGGGGACACAAGTCTATACACATTTTCACTGGGTAAGGTGGTAAGTAATGTTAGGCCTCATGTTTTAAGACTGCCTCTGTTCTGTTGGAACATTAGTATTCCTAAATCTGTATCTCTAAGAGAGATTCAATTCAAACACCCGTTTTTGATGGAAAGGAAATGAACAGTCCCTTTTTTTTTTTTCTGTATAGGATGGTGGCAGTGATCTTATTGTTGTCTCTTAGGGAACAATAATCCTAGATCACCATTGGCAAGTAACTATGACCTCTGATCCTGTTCTCTAGTGGACGGCAACGAGTCCTTGATACTGGATACTGAAAGAATGGGGCCTGTGACCTCTGTTTCTGGGATGTTGGTAATTCTGAATCTCAACTCCAAGTGATGGTAAACCCCAAACTCCTTTATGTGGGAGACAGAGGGCTCGGATCCCGGTGTGCAGCAGCACGGTGACCTCGAGCACAATTCTGTCTGGCTACAGGAAAGGCTCTGATGGCCGTCTCATGGCTTGCAAGGGAGACAGACCCAGATCGCCACCCCGCAGGGCGCCCCTCGGTACTCACGGCCCAGCTTCACTCCGGGCGGCGGGAAGCTAGTGCCCGCGCCGGGGCCACCGCTGCCTCCTCCGCCGCTGCCGCTGGGGCCACCCCCGGAGCTCGAAGCTCCCACGCCCCCACCCATAGCCCCGACTGACGCCTTCCCGCCGCCAGTGCCTCCCGGGCCGGAGGCCGAGCCCCCGGGGCCGCCGCCACCGCCTCCGCCTCCGCCGCCTGGCTCCGCGAACGAGCTGGTCCGCGCCCGGCCCGAGCCCCCAGGGCCGCCTCCCGAAGGCCCGCCGCCGCTCATGGCGCCGAGCGCAGGCCCAGGCCGCGGGGCTCGGGCTGCCTGGGCTGCCCCCGCCGCTGCCTCTGCCGCCGCCTCCCCTGGGCTCCGGCCTCTTCCAGGCCGCGCCGTTCGGGCTCCAGCTCCGGCCCAGCGCCCGCCGCGGGGCACGCCGGGAGATGAAGTCCGTCCGCCGTCGGCTTCGTTGTCGCCACCCTCGACACGCACAGCACGCCGGGAAATGGAGTTCTCAGGAGCTCGGAGTAGCAGGCGGAGGGGCGGCCACGCGCGCTGCACGTCGGGAAATGGAGTCCTCGGTAATGTCATCCGAGGTTGCCAAAAGACGACTGTGAAACACTCCGTAAAGCACAGCCATAGCCACATAGTCACTGCACAGTTACAATCGCAAGCCCCGTAAGTTATCAGAAACGAAATCTTAGCTACTCCATCCCTGAACAATATCCAAGACAGAAGCATGCCGGGAAATGGAGTACAGTCACCCACCAAACCTAGGAGCTGTCGGTGACTTCCTGAAACGGGTGCACTCTGGGAAATTGAGTCCGCCTTCGTGAATACTCCGTTCTCGAGCTGTGAAGCACTCTGGGAAATGGAGTCGTCACCACGCCCTCACCGCATTGCAGGTGTAGAGCGGTTAATAGAGCACGCTAGAAAATGAAGTCTCAGGTTGTCCTCAAACTCCCAAGTAGATATAGTAACTGGAAGAGATAGGATAGGAAATGGAGTAGGGATCGCGCTCAGAGTCTCTGCCCAGCAAGCTGCGCCGCAGTTCCTTCCGGGAAATGTAGTCGACACCAAGGAGTTAAAGCGAGTTAGTTCGGTGAGCATAGTGTCTTCTGGGAAATGAAGTTCAGGACAGCCTCATCATTGAGGAGCCAAAAGCATGCTGGGAATAGTGCACAGTAATCCGACTCTTTGTGAAGCTAGGTGCTGGGGCTTCTTGGGAACTGTAGTCCTCTCGAGAGTACTGTGCCTGGGAGTGTAGGTGAAGGCTAAGGACGACAGTTCCCAGGGGAAATTGTAATAGGTTACAATGTCTCCTCCCTGGTCCCCAGGTCGTAAGAATGAGCCTAAGTGGATTAGTGACTGATGGAGAAAGGAGTCCCAAGTGGCCGCATATTGTGAAGAGAAAACCGTCCTTGCATTCTCAAAGGATTTAATAACAGTCCTGACCCTGTTTTCGGATAGTCTACCTTTCTCTAGCAATATGGTTAGGACCAAGTGGATGAGCTACACTATTTTAAAAAAAGAAAAATAGAGACAACTTCTGTCCTGAACTCCCACTCAGTTCCCTAAATCACTAGATACTAGAGAAACCAAATGAAGGGCGCCGGCTACCGATGAGTACCCTGAAGAAAAATAGAAATCAATCCATCAATCTCTCTCTCAGCTCTCCGTGCCTTACTTTACCTGCAGTACTAATTGTTCAGAGTTTTCTGAAGCCTCCTGTCCATGGCTTGGTCAGTTCCATTCTCAGTGGACACGGAAGGTAGACAGATCGCAGGGCTCCCGCCTCTTCAGACTACGTTATCCAGGAGGCAAAGCGCGGGTACTTCTGACCCCTTTGCAAAGCCTGCAGACTTCATGCTCGACTGGAGAGGGCGTTTTGGGAGCAGCACGGTGGAAAGGATGGCTGCAGCCCTCTGATGGCTGCTGGGAGTTGGAAAGTACAATTTAAGGCAAGGTGCAGGGCCAAGAAGTCTCACTAGAGTTTGTGGCAGGATAGAAGCAATTGTTTAACCGCCAGAACCCATGGCACCTGAGCAGTGGACCCGGCTTTGCATCGAGGGTCCGAAAGATGTTGGGAGGAATTGATGGAGAGCCATGAAGAGATAAAAGAAGTCTTTGATAGGCTACAGGCACTGGAAAATAATTGTTTGGGGCATGATGGAATGTGAGAGAATGGAAATTATGAGGATCTACGGTCACTGTGAATAGGTTAAGGATGGCTAAGAAACAGAAGAAAGAGACTTTGGAGTTGTGTGGGGACTTTGGGAGGAGGCTGTTGTTGCAAATGGGATTTTAGTTGGAAAAGGGATTCATCTGTAAAATGCCCAAGAATGATCCCAGGACTTTCTGGTTGGAAGCAAAGATCTCAGGACCAAGGTCAGGTGTCTTTTGTTTTTCTTTTGAGAATAAGGTCTCAGATAGCACCAGCTGACCTCGAGTTCATTATAAAGCTTCCTGACCTTCCCGCCTGTGCAGTACTGGGGTTACAAGAGTGTGCCTCTAAGATGGGTTTCTGGTGCTGGGAACTGAATCCAAAGCTCTTGTACATGCTAAACAACCACTCTACTAACTGGACCACATATCCAGCCCTCCCTTCTTATTTGAAATAGGGTCTTTGCGGGCATGGTGCTGCACAGCCTTTAAGCCCAACACTCAGAAGGCAGAGGCAGGTGGATCTTTCTGAGTTCAAGGCCAGCCTGGTCTATAGTGAGTTCCAGGACAGCCAGAAACACGGAGAAACCCTGTCTCATAAAACCAAAAAGGAGAAAAAAATGGGGTATTGTTCTGTAGCAAGGCTAGCCTTGAGCTAGTAGCCATCTCTCAATCCAAGCCTTCCCAATGCTGAGGCATGTGCCACTACACTGGGCTCAGGGCATTTTGCAGAAAATGTCCCAGGCTTGCAAATGGATTTAGGTGGGTGATTAAAGACCTAGGGGGAGCTGTTGTTTTTAAGGCCAAATATCACCTGTGACATTCCATACAGTCAGAATCTGGGGCAACAAGTTTGATTAGACCATGATCTGACCTCTGGACGGGTTCTGAAGCTGAAGTCATGTAACTAGAGTGTTTTAAAGGGTTCTACTGAGACTACTAGCCAGTACTGCTTCTTTCTTGCAGTGACAACATCCGCCTTCCTCTATCACCCCACTAGCAACTCAGCTGCATCTACGTTGCCAGGAGATATGTCTCATCCCAAGTTCCAGAAATAACCAAGTGGTTCCCACCCCAGGGAATGGCTTACATCACCCAGGAGAGGGAGCAGTTGCCCACAGGCTGCCATAGGGGCCTGTTTCCTGCCAGTCCTGGATTTTCTGCTCCCTGCCAACTGCAGGCATCATCTGGGACCACCCACCCTGGGGTTGGCACAGGCTGAACTTTAAGTGTAAGGGAAGATAGAAGTTGCCAGTTAAATGTTCGTTACCCCCTCAGGGCTGCACAGGGTGGTGTTTTATAGTGAAGCCCGTCCAACAGGCCCTGAGTGCTCAATCTCTACTCTTATCAGCAACTGTATGGCCTGAAGGGAGCCCCTACCCCTTTCATGGTTTCAGGCATCACACCTGCAAGGCCCAGGTGGGGTTTGTATCCACCAGCAATCACAACCTGAATTCTTCTTGACTGTTAATAGCTCCTCCAGGACTCAGTTCTCCAATCTAGTTTTCTAGCTTTATGAGCTCATCGTCGACAAAATCCTAAGATCCTGGACACCTTGATCTGGGTCCAGCTATCTTGGTTTCTACTGGAAAATCCAGTTGTTACAAGGCCACAAGATCTGGGGCTACTTTACTCAGCTCTAGGTCATTGGTACTGTTTAATGAAGTCTACATTGTTGAATGCTTAAAGAACTAAAATACTGAAATACATAACACAATATTCAGTCAAGATCAGCTATTCTTAATGGGATAAATCTCTTGCAAAACCTGCTGGCTAGGGGTATTGCCCTGGTGGGCCAGAGATTATTAATTATCTTAGAGGGTTTAAGATTTAGTTTTATTGGGGCCGGAGAGATGGCTTGATGGTTCTGAGTACTTGCTGCTCTTGTAGAAAACTGAGAGTCAGTTACCAGCAGTTCATAAGCATCTGTATCTCCTTCCAGAACATGACATCTTCTTCCAGCCTCCTCAAGGCACAGCACACAATACACATATATGTAATGTATATAGAGCAAACACTATTTGTTAACGTAAATCTGTATGAATGTATGCCAATTCTGTGTGGGTGTTGGGAGCCAGAAGGAGGAAACAAATTGCCTGAGCTAGAGTTACAGGTTGTCATGGGTGCTCGGAACAGAACTGAGGCTTTCTGGAAGAACAGAATAAATTAACCACTGATGTTAGCCCAAGGTCTGTATTTCAAGATATTGCAGGCCTCATTGCCAAAGGATCCCAAGCAGAACAGTAACATGACACTCCCTGTTTTACTGTGGCCCAGGCAGGCTTTAAACTTGAACTTCCTACCTCATCAAGTGTTGGAATTTCAGGTGTGGACCACTACGCCCTCCTCTGTGCACATTTAAAGGACATGAGCAGCATGCCTGCTGGAGGCAGTTCACAGCACAGGACCCTCTCTGAGGCCTTGATGGGGAAATGGCTTAGCAGTCAGCTGGAGGGAAATTCAGGTAATGGTAGAACCAGGGGCAAGGGCTCTCAACCCTGTTAAGGGTCCAAGAGGCAGACTGGATGATAGGAATGCAGTCAAGGAAATCCAAGGCTGGAGAAAGCCAGAGACCTTAATCATCAGCTCTGAGGTTTGTGTCTCCTGAGAGCAGGCCAATAGCTCCTTAGGCCTATTTGACCTGTTGAGATGAAGTCAGTCAGGCCTTTCGGCCACAGCTGGAAGCAGGTGTGTGCCTAGGCCTGTCTAGAATTAAGGCAAGTCTGTGGTGATGCTGTGGCTGGCTGCACCCGGTACCTAGGACAGATTACCACATGCAAAGGTCCAAAGTTTTATTGTTTTGAATACATTCTCCAGCAGCCCCTTACATCCCAACCCACCCTCCATTCCCAATACAGAATAAGGCTTGACCACAGCCCTCCAGCCCACCCCTGGGGCCCCAGCTGGGAGGCAGAGAGGGGCTTCCAGTTTGGTTTCAAGGGACCCCCTTTCCTGTCCCCTGACCCACCTGCCCATGGGCCAGACCTAAGAGCAGCTGGGGGTGGGTGTGACGGGACTGGACCAGTACTGGGGTGGAGTGGGGAACAGGCACTTGTAGAGATTTGAGGCCCATAGGCGGCATCCCTCACCATCCTCTGCCTCCCACCCCACCACCCCCCACAGAATTTTTGGTTTATAAAATTGTCCCTCCGGCCCCTGCTGCAACCTTGCGGGATATAAGAAACCCAGGCACTCACAGCCCCTGGAGGGGATGAAAGACAGGGTTAGGGCTGAGGGGGGGAGCTA
>PVIH01011003.1:6284-71775 GCA_004025045.1 Sigmodon hispidus
GACAGGAAGTGATTTGACTAGGCTGAGACAGAAAGTAATATGACTGGGCAGAGAAAGGAATGTAAGGCAAGAGAAGACAGGAGTTCACCCCTGTCCTACCCTTCGTGTTTTTCCCTTTTTGGCTGAGGACTCAAAGGCATTCAGTCTAAGGATTCCTGGAGAAAGGATTACTCTCTTTGTCCTGAAGATTCAGTAGTGGTGTAAAGTTTCTCAAGTTGCTTGTTTCTATGTCTCTCTGATCTTTCATCATTACACCAATATTTGGCTCAAAGCTTTTATTAAAAGACCAGTTAGAATTTATGCAGCAGAAGTCTGAGTAGGAATTCAAACAGGGCAGGATCCTGGAGGCAGAAGTTAATGCAGAATACATAGAAGGGCACTGCTTACTAGCTTACTCATCACTGCTTGCTCAGCCTGCTCACTTATAGAATATGGACACCAGTCAAGGGATGGCACCATCTACAACGGACCCTCTCCCATTAATTACTAATAAAGATAATGTTGTACATCTGGATCTTATGGAGTCAGTTTTATAAATTAATTGTTTCTCTATACAGAAGACAAGCTTGTGTCAAATTTTCTATAAAATTAGTCAACAAGTTAAATACTGATAGATTTTTGGAGGGAGACAATAATTGTCTTTTGGTGTCCCAAGTGGTGAGCCCACCCAAGTCTAATAAATAGCTGATAAACTATAACTGAACAGAAAAGTCTGGTTAAATCAAGGAGCTATAAAATGTTTAGACCTGCATGTAGGAAAAGGACACATAGAAAGGGTAGTAACAAGGATTAAATGAGATAAAAGTGTGTGTATTTAAGACTAAAAATACACTATATGCTATATAGAACTGCATATAAAAACAAACTTAATGAATAAATAAAAAGAAATTAATGAACCAATGTGCCTTTTAAAGACTTATGTAAAAATCTTAAGCAATATATTAATAAACTAAATAAGATTGCATACTAGGTAGACTAAAAATATTGTTTAATTGTAACCATTAGAATGCTTATTTGGAATGTATGTAATTTACATTTCTCATTACTTTGACCTAATATTTGACAACTTAGTTGATTCTATCTCACAGTTCAAGAACAGATACAATCTATTATTTTAGGGAAAGCATAACAACAGAAATATAAGGTGAATGAATATGTTGTTGCAAAAACCACAAAACAGAAAACGAACAGGAAGTAGGGATGGGCAATAAAAGCTAAATGCCTACTCACAGTAACCTACTTTCTTTCAGTAGGGTTCTTATCAAGCTTGGAGTCATGTTTCAAAGAAATAATCAGTAGAGGATATTTCACATTTAAACTCCAATAGAATGTTAGCCTGAATTGATATATGGGAACTCAATCAATATAGTATACTAATACTTCATTACTTGAATGAAGAAAAATGGCATACATAGTCATTTCAGTCAGTATAGAAAAAGATCCAACACCTTTACCATACAAAACCACACATAAATAAAGATTATATCAGCTTTGTGAAGATCATGCTTACATTCCTGCTATCAGTGTAGTAAAAAATATCCCCCTTCCATTCAGATATCAAAGAAAAGAGAGATGCCTGATTTTTTCACTTATTCTGATCCTAGTAATGAGATTTTAGTGGTCATAACTATACAAGTAGAGAAAATGAAAGACTTAAGAATTATCGCTGATCTATGATTAAATGAAAAAGATAAATCCAAAATAAATATTTTACAATATACAGTCCATATACAGACTGTTTTTTTTAATATACTTCAGCAATCATTGATAAAACAGAAATAAAATAATTTTAGTTACAGTTGTACCAAAAGAATAAAATTTTAAAAATACTATGCTAGAAACCAAAAAATTTTACACATTAAACTTGAAAGACTCAAACATATATGTGCACATCAATATTGTGTTAACATTTTACAATATCCAAATTGTGGGAAAAAGCAAAGAACATCATTATAGATTTTGAGTGCAAGACATGTAGTACAATGTCTAATGACAAATATGTATATCTTACTCTTCATTATATATCATAAGACTATAAGAATGTCATGAAAATATCATCACAATAAATTAAAATATGAACAAACTGCATAATGACCATCAAAGCTACACAAGGAAGCCTCTGTAAATAGCAAAATAAGCAAACAATATTTTACTTGAAATAATTGACAATGAAAAATCTACATACAAATTTTTAGGATCAAATAAATAGTTTTAATAATGAATCTTATCAAGCATTAACAAAAGAAACAATTGTCATCTTACCAATTATTTTCCAAGAGGTACAAAAGTCAGAAGCATTTCTAAACCTATCATTTTAATATGAAAGCCAGTAGAAGAATTAATATAGTCAAATATATTAAAAAAAACACATGAGTGGCATAATTCATAAAACTTTTTTTGGAGTATTGAGCCACATCTATATATCAAAACTTTTTTTGGAGTATTGAGCCACATCTATATATCACAAGAATAAAACTTCAGAATCAAATGATATTAAGGGACAACAATCTAAAAAAATAGGTTTAATTTCAGATATTAAATTTAAAAACTTACAATCACCTTAATAACTATATAAGAAACATTGGTCATGATTTAGCTCATTTGGCATGATTCAGTGCCCAGTTATAATTAAAGGAAAATTAGTTAGCAAACTGAAAATGTAATGTCTTTATTTGATGATAATGTGTATTGGACAAAAGTTTGTAGCAAATAACATAATACAATGAAAGAATGCATGTTTCCCTAAAATTTAAAATAACATGGTAATGTATACTTTCACTATTTTAGTTATCATTATCATAAATATATTAACTATAGAAATAAACAATACAAAGATATAAATAGGCCAATCTCCAAGAACTGATTAAAGGCAACTCAAAATGACTAATTTAATTTCTTAAATGTGAATGTATAAATTATTACAAATAATAAAATCAAATGATTCAACATTAGGGATATATTTTATAAAATATTTGTAATAATTGGAAATTGCAAAAAGCAGACAATGGTTAAAAATATAAATACATGGAGAAATAGATTATTATGAACAGAAAAATTTATCTACTACTTTGATGTAATCATAATCAAAGCCAACTAAGATTTTGTTTATGCCATGGATAATATTGAGGAATACAATGTTAAAAGGGTGAAATACAAAGGGCATACACTATCATACTTAAATTATTCTATAAAACATTTTAAAATATATTTAAAAAGCAGAAGAGTAAAGAAGACAATGAGGTAAAGCAAGATGATAGAACAGCGGGTCCCCTGTTCTACTTCTACAGTGACAATAATTTAGCATTTACCGTTGACAAATATCAGAGTGTGTAGGAGCTTTGGAACTCAGGTAGGCGTTTCAAAATGTGGGCAGATGACAATAAGGCTGGAATCATGCCTCTACGGCCAAAGAATTGTCTGTAGTCACATTTGACTGCAATTGAAAAACTAACAACATCAAACAAGAGACCCAGGAGAGAGTAAACCTACTAAACTTCAGGTAACAGACCCAGTTGTGGGTTCTGACATGGCTTCTGATCTGTATCTAGACACTTTTCCTTTTATATAAGAGAAGTACTTTTTTAACCACGAACTCCACAGGAGACATGCCCACATGTGCACATAAATGCAGGCCTGTCAAACAACAACGCCTAAAGATCTTAAGAAAATCTTATAATTATGTTTCAGTTCCTCCCAACTAAAGTGTGGGTTTAATCTTCTTTTCCCAAGACTTACAGAGAAAGACAGTCATCTTTACCCTGAAAGGCAAGCCTGCTGTCCTTGGTCATGAAGTAGCCCCATGAGTTCTCTTCAGCCATTCTCAGCATGGTTCTAACAGCATGTCTTCCATACCATTCGTCTTGAGAGAAATGTACTTCTTGTCATTGAATGTGGACTTCCAAGTGATTTTGTAACTGTAGATTTTGAAGGATCACTATGGTTTGAGCCAATATCACTAAATCATAGTCCAGAAATATTCATAATAACCAAGAAACCCAGTAAAAGGCATAGCTAACCATAGATCTAGAGACATGCTGGAGGTTATAGTCCTGGGTATGGTGTTTAAGGTGTACTTGCAGACCAACCTCTCAATTTAACTATAGTCTAAAATTAGTTGTGTCCACCTAGAATCTACCAGAAGATAGACAAGCCTTAAACCCTCTCATTAACCTCATGAAAATTATATGTTATTGAACCCCTTAAGTAGTCTACCATCTGCATACCCTAAGGCAGGGAGCTTTCTGACTCAGTGCCAGGCCAAATGATCAAGTTCCTAGAGGTTGTTAATATCTTCTCAGTGCAAAGTTAGATTGTAAGCTTGTTTAGGCATCTATGAGGGACCTGAAAAACAGTTTTCTCTGTATACCTATAAACAGACACATGAACTAAGTGTAATACCACTTAACTAGGAGGTTGAAAATATTCAATCAGTTTAGAGACAAACTGCCAAACCTCATAGTTAAATACTGAAAGATATATGCATGATGCTTCTTTAAATCATCTAAACTCAATGCAACATTACAAGAATAGCAATGAGATAACATGGCACTGTCAAATTTTTAATAACAATTAAAGATCTAGAAATAAACTAAAAAAAGTAAAATTGCATGCATTGCTTTAAAAAGAACTAAAAATAAACACCATAAAGAAGCATGATAAAAGCATCTAAAGGAGAAAGGTAACTAAAAGGGGAGAAGCATGTATAATAGCTCTATGAGATAATACTAAGTTTAAAAATTGAATTATTAGAATTGAAGGAATGAGGGAAAGGGGGAAGAAGATGCATTTAAAGTTCTATGTTTCTAAACACATTTCAAATTGGTTTTGTTTTTGGATTTTGAGCCAGAGTTTCTCTGTGTATCTTTGGAGCCTGTCCTAGAGCTCTCTATGTAGATGAGGCTAGCCTTGAACTAACAGAGATCCATTTGTCTCTGCCTCCAAAATGCTATAATTAAAGGTATGCATCATCACTGCCCTGCCACATCTCAAATGTTAATAGAAGTACATATATGGAATTCTAAAGAAAGTTGTCTTAGTTGGGGTTACTTTTTTCTTTTTTATTATGAATGAAGTCTCTCTTTTATCCATATATCCCCTTGTTCAAACTCCCTTCCCCCTCCCGCCCCTCCCAGTCACTCTCTCTTCTCCACATCTCCCCATCTCCTCCTCAGGAAGGGCAGGAGGTTCCAAGGTCCCAAGGTGGCTTAGTTCAGCATCCACTCCAGGCAGATCTGCTTTCCTCATCTCAGCATCAAGACTAGGTCAGGTGTTCCTCTGGAGGGAGTGGCCTCCAAGGTGTCAATCCAAGGTGCTTCAGATCCCAAGCTCTTCAGTGGTTGTGGTTTGCAGCTTGGGCATGCTTTGCTTTTTGTTTGAAGTCCACTAATGAGTGAATACACCCCCTACTTATCGTTCTGGGTTTGTGATACCTCACTCAGGAGGATATTCTCCAATCCATCCATTTGCCTACAAATTTTAGGATATCATTTATTCTTATTGCTGAGTAGTACTCCATTGTGTATATGTACCACAGTTGGTTAATCCATTCTTCAGTTGAGGGTTTCTATTGTTACAATGAAACACTATAGCCAAAAGCAAGCTGGGGAATAAAATGTGGTTTGGGCTTAAATTCTCAAACTGTAGTCCATTAGTGAAAGAAACCATAACAGGAATCCATACAGGACAGAAACCTGGAGGAAGGAGCTAATGAAGAAGGCTTGGAGGATGCTGCTTACTGACTTTCTCTTCATGGCAGGAGTTAATGAAGAAGGCTTGGAGGATGCTGCTTACTGACTTTCTCTTCATGGCTTATTCAGTTTGATTTCTTGTAGAACCCAGGAATACTAGGCCAGGATGGCTAAAAATAAAATGGATTTAACCCTCCCTTATCAGTCACTAATTTAAAAAATGCCTTACAGTAAATCTCATGGTGGCATTTTTAAGTGATGATCTTAAAATCATCTGATGACCCTGGTAGTGTCAAACTGACATAAAACTAGCCAGTGTAGACTTCAAATGAAATCAACCCAAAGAATATTCTAATGCATATTACAGTTGAACTTGGACAATAGGGGCTTTGGAAACATAAACTTCAGACAGTTAATAATTCCTCTGTAACATTTAATTTCTCAAAAGGTTTACCAATATTCTGTTGTTGTCCAGAAGCCTTATCATTAATATGAACAGAAAATAAACACATATTTCCTGTGCCAGGTGAAATATGACAGCTACAAATGATTAATTTAATATGCAATTTACTAGAAAGATATACTGTTCACATACAGGTGATTAGTAACAGAGAATGGAGTAAGTAAATACTAACAGTCATTTTACACACTATAAAAGCAACAGAATGCTGAGACATTTTATACAGTTATGCTATAATACTTATATACTTATGTTTGTATATGTCTCCATTGTGACTGGCATGACATATCATCTGTGCTTATGTGTGAATATTGATAAGTGATAGCTTTACATGTTTTATGGTAATAAATGACAAAATAATATGCATGTGTTTTAAGAATTTATGACATATCTAATTTTTTCTAACATATATTTCTGAAGTAGATGGTGGTTTCAATAAATTTTTGCAAATCTCAAAAACTGAAATTTATGTGTTTATATAACCTTATATTTCAAACCTCTATTTTTCAAAGGTCAACCATATAATCAAATTGTCAGAGGCTGATACATGCAGATATAATATTTAAGGAAGTTAATCCACTCGGGCTGACAATGCATCCCACAAAAACCATAGGTTAGCAAACACTCTAGTGCCCAACACTGAAAACTTCCTTTCACAGAATTTTTATTCAGGGTAGTCTAAGTCACTCACAAAATAATATAAATTATATGTGTAGTCCTGGGTTCTTTTTTAGGGTTTGAAAGTGGGTATCTATTGCATAGCCCAACAATTAATTAGGACACATAACTCAGATGACTGGAACTTTTTATGGTTTAGCATCCATAGCTCCAGAAAATACTACGCATGCTGTCAAGGGTGGAGATGAAGACTTGAAAGGTTCTACCCAGCCACAACACCTATGAACCATTATTGATGCCAGCATGGCAAAATATCTATGGAAGTATAATAAATAGTACTTTTATGTCAACATTAAGCAAAATTTGTCTAATTAGTCTTCAGGACCAGTCACCTGAAAGGAAATCATGCCTAGTACTGGAAACCTGACCAACTTCCAGAAACTAATGAAGTCATGGACCTTAGAAAAGAATCTATTACTATCACTTTGTAAGATGAGTGTAATTATTTTTTACATTCTAAATCTTATTATTATACCTACAAATGAGTATAGCTACCACCTCTAAGCAAAGAAGCTTCTATTTATAGGAAATGGAGACTATTACAAGTACATACAACAAAACAATATGAAGGGAGCAACATTTTCATGGAGCTCAGACCCCAAATGAAATACTTACATCACAGCTCCTGCACTTATGGCTAAGAAAATAAAAACCCAAAAGAAAGACTGGTTCAGGGAAAAGGATGCTGGAAAGATTATAAGACTTAGAATAGTAATGAAAGTATAGTATAAGTTGGAGATGACTGAAATAACGAGACTAAAACAATAGGAATATCACTGTTAACAGAAGTGGAGACTGGGGAATTTCTCAGGGTCACACACCTAGTCAAAGAACTACAGGAAACTTAACACTGCTGGGAGAAGGAAAACTAGACTCTTCAGGGAGAAGCCCACTTATTGGTGTCTATTGGGGAGTGCTCATTCTAGAAACCATATATACACAAATAACAAAAATTGACTCAATAGTATACAGACAAATTTCCATGTATGTGTGTGTGTGTGTGTGTGGGTGGGTGTACATATGTAACAAATATAATTAAAGTAAAAGAAGCAATGAACTTGATGGTGGAATGAACATTGGAAGGATTCAATAGAGGGAATATGGAAGAAGCTAGTGAGAAGAAAAGTGAAGTATAGTAATTCTATTTCAATTTAAAGCATAAAAGAATACTCATTACATGTCATGGAAAGTGTGAGAATATGAGCAGATTTCTTAGCAGATACTTTGTAAACAACCAGGGTGTGGAATGCTACTTTAAACTACTTAAAGAAAAATCTTCCAAAATAAAGTTATAACTAGTAAAGTGGTATTGAATAAAGGAGACATAAGATACAGCTATCAGCAGTAAATTTTTCTTTAAAAATCATTTCATAGGAAAGGGTGAAAGCATTTGCTTTTCATACTAAATATAAACAATACTAAAAATCCAGATAATCTCATATGAAAACATAAAATTCAATGGTAAGGCATATATGACCAAAATCAGACTATTTTGATATTCAAATTGTATAAATATTATTATTAGATATACGATAAAAGATGAAAAAAGAAACAACTAAAATCTGAAGTATAATAATTTGGTAAGGGAAATATGCTATAGTTTGATGAATGCCAGTGCTCTTTTCAAAAATATTTCTGTAATGCAATAGTATCATGAGATTTGGATTTTGGTCACTGACTCCATCATGGGAATTTCACCCTCACATATGAGACATCAAGCTTTAGAAAAGCATTTTAATTTAATAGGTAAAATTGAACACCTTCTTTTGCCATGTGAAAAAGTCTCAGTCTAGAAAGATAATACAGCCCTTAAATAGTACGTGAGCCAATGCTTAATATCTTAGACATCTCAATCTACACATATGTAAGAGGATAATATTTTAGTATTCATTACACTATTAAATTTATTTATTTATTTTTTATTTATGAAAAAACAGTAAAATGAATTTAAAATGCTGAAAAGTTAACAATAACTATAAAGAGGTAAGAATCATAAGCATGGCTTATCAAGGGTGATAATGCAAATAACATTGCTACACATATATTTACTTTGTGTTCAGCTTTCCCTCTGAAATTTTTTTTCCATCACTGTATATCCTTATTCAAGGTCCCTTCCCCCTACCACCACATCAGGTCATTTTTCTTCTCCTCAAATCCCCATCCCCTCCCTGGGCAGGGAGCAGACAGTCCAATGGTCCCACTGACCCAATAATGTTTGGATCAGTCTCCACTCCTGGCCAAATCCAGTTTTGTCCATCCTCCCACAAGAGTGAGTCAGGTGTTCCTATAGTTGCAGTGGGGGCCAAAGGGTCAGTCCAGGGTGTAGCTGATCTCAAGCTGTTCAGTGGTTGTGGTTTGCAGCTTGGGCATGCTTGGCTTTTTTTCTTGTTTGTTTGATTAGAGACCACTAATGAGTGAATACATCCCCAGCTTATCTTTCTGAGATTGTGATACCACACTGAGGAGGATATTCTCCAAATCCATCCATTTGCCTGTGAATTTTAGGATATCATTTTTTCTTACTGCTGAGTAGTATTCCATTGTATAGATGTACCACAGTTTGTTAATCCATTCTTCAGTTGAGGGACATCTAGGTTGTTTCCAGATTCTTGCTATTACAAATAATGCTGCTATGAACATAGTTGAGCTAATACCTTTGGAGTGTGAATGTGCCTTTTTAGGGTATGCACCCAGAAGTGGTATTGCTGGGTCCTTGGGGAGATTGATTCTCAATTTTCTGAGAAACCGCCATATTGTATTCCAAAGTGGCTGAATAAGCTTACAATCCCACCAACAATGGAGGAGTGTTCCCCTTGTTCCACATCCTCTCCAACATAGGCTGTCATCTGTAACTTTTATCTTAGCCAATATAACAGGTGTTAGGTGGTATCTCAAGGTTGTTTTGATTTGCATTTCTCTGATGGCTAAACATGATGAGCACTTTTTCAGGTGCCTTTCAGTCATTCATAGTTCCTCTGCTGAAAATTCCCTTTTTAGATCTGTACCCCATTTATTGATAGGGTTATTCAAGGTTTTGGGCTCTAAATTCTCGAGCTATTACAAACCTGGGAGATCAGTCCTCTATCACTTGTAGGGTTGGTGAAAATCTTTTCCCACTCTGCAGGCTGTTGTTTTGTTTTATTGACAGTGTCCTTGGCTTTGCAGAAGCTTCCCAGCTTGGGGAGATGCCACTTATTGATTGTTGGTCTTAGTGTCTGTGCCACTGGTGTTATATTTAGGAAGTGGTCGACTGTGACAATTTGTAAAAGTGTATTTCCCACTTTCTTTTCTATCAAGTTCAAAGTGGTTGGGTTTAAGTTGAGGTCTTTGATCCACTTGAGTTTGAGTTTTGTGCAGAGTGACAGGCTCAGATCTATTTGCATTTTTCTGCACTCTTCCATCCAGCTATGCAAACACCATTTGTTAAATATACTATCCTTTTTTTTCATTGAATATTTTGGCCCTCTTTGTCGAAGATCAGGTGTTCATAGGTTTTTGGGTTAATGTCTGGATCCTCAATTCTATTCCATTGGTCCACAAGTCTGTTTTTATGCCAGTACCAGGCTGTTTTTATTACTGTAGCTCTATAGTATAGCTTGAAGTCAGGGATGGTGATACCTCCTAGGTTCTTTTGTTGAGTAAGATTGTTTTGGCAATCCTGGCTTTCCTGTTATTCCAAATGAAATTGAGTATTATTCTTTCAAGGTGCAAAAATTATTGTGTTGGGATTTTGATGGGCAGTGCATTGAATCTGTAGATTGCCTTTGGTAGAATTGTCATTTTTACTATGTTGATCCTACCTATCCAGGAACATGGGAGAGCTTTCCATTTTCTGATATCCTCTACAATTTCTTTCACCAATGACTTAAAATTTTTGTCAAATAGGTCTGTTACTTCTCTGGTAATAGTTACTCCAAGGTATTTAATACTATTTGCAGCTAATATGAAGGGTAATGTTTCTCTTATGTCTTTTTCAGCTCTTCTATCTTTAGTGTATAGAAGGGCTACTGATTTCTTTGAGTTTATCTTGTATCCTGCTACATTGTTGAAGGTGTTTATCAGCTGTAGCAGTTCCTTAGAAGAATTTTGTGGGTCACTTATGTATACAATCATATCATCTGCAAATAGAGATATCTTCATTTCTTCTTTTCCAATTTGTATGCCCTTAATCTCTTTTCGTACCCTTATTGCTTTAGCTAAAAATTGAGAACTATATTGAATAGATAAGAGGAGAGAGGACATCCTTGTCTAGTTCCTGACTTTAGTGGGATTACTTTGAGTTTTTCTCCATTAAGTTTGATACTGGCTGTTGGCTTCTTGTAAATCGAATCGACTTAATTATATTTAGATATTCTCCCTGTATTCCTGATCTCTCCAGATCTTTAATCATAAAGGAGTGTTGGATTTTTTCAAAGGCTTTTTCCGCATCTAAGGATATCACACGTGGCTTTGTTCCTTTAGTTTGTTTATATGATGGATAACATTTACTGGTTTTTGTATGTTAAACCAGCCCTGCATTTCTGGGATGAAGCCTACTTTGTTATGGTGGATGATATCTTTTATATATTGTTTGTATACGGTTTGCCAAAATTTTGTTGAGAATTTTTGTATCAATATTCATGAGGGAAATTAGTCTGTAATTCCCCTTCTTTGTTGTGTCCTTGAGTGGCTTAGGTATTAGGGTAATTGTGGCCTCATAAAAGGAATTTGGCAATATTGCTTCAGTTTCTACTGTGTGAAATAGTTTGAGGAGTAATGGTAGTAATTCTTCTTTAAATGTCTGGTAGAATTCGGCACTGAAACCATCTGGAACAGGGCTTTTATTTTTGGGGAGGTTTTTAATGACAGCTTCAATTTCCTTAAGGCTTATAGGCCTGTTTAGGTAATTAATCTGATCTTCATTTAATTTTGGTAAATGCTACCTGTCTAGAAAGCTCTCCATTTTAACTAGGTTTTCCATTTTTGTGGAATACAGATTTTCAAAATATGATCTGATAATTAACTGTATTTCCTGGGGGGTCTGTTGTTATGTCCCCCTTTTCATTTCTGATTTTGTTGATTTGTACACTCTCTCTCTGTTTTTTGATTAGTTTGGCTAAGGGCTTATTTCTCTTGTTAACTTTCTCAAAGAACCTATTCTTAGATTCGTTGATTCTTTGCATTGTTCTTTTTGTTTCAATTGTATTGATTTCAGCTCTAAGTTTGATTATTTCCTGCCGTCTAGTCCTTCTAGGTGAGTTCACTTCTAATTGTTCTAAGGCTTTCAGCTGCACTGTTAGGTCTTCAGTGTGGGATTTCTCTACATTTTTCATATAGGCATCTAGCACTATGAATTTTCCTCTTAAGACTGCTTTCATTGTGTCCCACAGTTTGGATACGTTGTAGATTCATTTTCATTGAATTCTAGGAAGTCTTTGATATCTTTCTTAATTTCTTCCTTGACCCAGAGATGGTTCAGCTGAGTGATGTTTAGTTTCCATGAGTTGGTAGGCTTTCTTTGGGTTTTGATGTGGTTGAACTCTAACTTTAGGCCTTGGTTGTCCGATATGTTACAAGGGATTATTTCCATTTTTTTGTATCTGCTGATATTTGCTTTATGACCAATTATGTTTTCAATTTTTGTAGAAGTTCCATGAGGAGCTGAGAAATATGTATATTCCTTTGCCTTTGGGTGGAAGGTTTTGTAGATATCAATGAAATCCATTTGCATCATAACCTCTTTTAGACTCCTTATTTCTCTGTTGAGGGTCTGTCTGGTTGATCTATCCAGGGTTGAAAGTGTGATATTGAAGTCTCCCACTATTAGGGTGTAAGAATTGATCTGGGATTCAAGCTTTAGCAGTGTTTCTTTTACAGAAGTAGGTGCCCCTCTATTAGGGGCATAAATATTTAAGATTGAAATCTCCTCTTGACCAATTTTTCCTGTGATGAATAAGTAGTGACCATCTTGGTCCCTTTTAATTACTTTTAGCTTAAAGTCTACTTTGTTAGATATTAGGATTGCAACCCCTGCTTGTTTCTTAGGACCGTTTGACTGGAAAATCTTTTCCCAACCCTTTATTCTAAGCCTGTGTCTGTGTTTGCAGTTGAGGTGTGTTTCTTGTAGGCAACAGAAGGATAGCTTCTGTTGTTGTATCCATCTTGTTAGTGTGTGGTGTTTTATAGGAGAGTTGAGACCATTGATATTAAGGGAAATTAGTGACCATTGATTCATATTTCCTGCCATTTTTGGTGGTAACTTGTTTGTATTTCCTTTCTCTAGGGTATTCTTCTGTGGACTTATTGATTGTTTGTGATCATGGGTGTATCTGTGGTACTTAGGTTGGAGTTTTCCCTCTAATACTCTCTGTAGTGCTGGATTGGTAGATAGATATTCTTTCAGTCTGACTTTGTCCTGAAATACCTTGTTTACTCCATCTATGATAATTGATAATTTTTCAGGGTATAGTATTCTAGTTTGGCAGCCATGCTGTTTTAGTGTCTGTATAACTTCTGACCAAGCCCTTCTAGCTTTCATTGTTTCCACTGAATAGTCAGGCAGTATTCTGATGGGTCTGCCTTTATATGTGAGTTGGCCCTTTTCTTTTGCAGCTCTTAAAATTTTTTCTTTGTTCTGTATGTTTTTTGGCTTGATTATAATGTGGCATGCCTACTTTTTTGGGGGATCATATCTATTTGGTGTTCTGTAAGCTTCTTGTATCTTTATAGGCATTTCCTTCTTCAGGTTAGGGAAGTTTTCTTCTATGATTTTATTGAAAACATTATCTGTGCCTTTGAGCTGGTATTCTTCTCCTTCTTCTATTCCTATTATTCTCAAATTAGGTCTTATCATGGTGTCCCAGATTTCCTGAACATTTTGAGTTATGGGTTTTTTAGTTTTACTATTTTCTTTGACTGATATATCTATTTGACCTACTGTGTCTTTCACTTCAGATATTCTATCTTCCATCTCTTGAACTCTGTTTGTTATGCTTGTATCTGTGGTTCCAACTTTTTTCTTCAGGTTTTCTATTTCCATCTTTACCTCATTTTGTGCCTTTTTATTGCTTCTATTTCAGCTTTTATTTCAGCTTTTAGTTCCTGACATGTTTCTTTCATAGATTTGTTCATCTCTTCCAATTTTTTGTTTGTATTTTCTTCTATTTTTTAAGTTTTTTTTTCATATCTTCTTTGAGAGCTTCGATGATCTTCAAGAAGGAATTTTTGGTGTTGCTACCTTCTGTTTCCTCTTTATTGCTCTGTTCAGGTCTTGTATTTGTAAGATCTCCACTCTTTTCTGGAGTTACCATGTTGTTATTTGTATTATTATGTAATTTTTTGCACTGATGTTTGCCCATGGCTTCAGTGGTTCATGATTGGATGGCTCCTGGTCAGTTGTGGCACTCGGGCTTGTGTGCCTCCTGTCACCTCTCTGGGCAGGGTCTGATCTACCCTTCAGGGACCTGTAGTTGCCTTTTTGTTCAGTTCTAGGTTGTGGTGGGTAACTGTGAATATTCCTGCAGCAGGAGCTGTGGGTATGGTGAGAGGGAGAGTTTATCTCCCCGTGCTCCAGAGTGTGCTGGGACTTTGCAGACAGCACTTTGTCCGGGAAGAGTAACCAGGACCGATGGGAGATCAACTCTCCCTCCCTGACTGGGATATAGGCGCTTGGGCCTGGTGACCCCTCCTCGCCTCTAGGCAGGGTCTGAGTCTGTCCTTCAGAGACCCCTGTAGTTGTTGGTTTGCTCAGATTGAGGTGGTGGTGGGTAGCCATGCAAATTCCCTCAGCAGGAGCTGTGGGTATGGTGACAGGCAGAGTTTATCTGCCCGTGCTCAGAGTGCGCTGGGACTCTGTCTCATTATAACATTTATAACATTTTGTTGTCACAGGAGAGATATATCAGTCATTACATAATATAAAATAAAAATTTTATACTAATAATGTTAAATGTGGAAGAGATTCTTTATACAGTTTACTACCTAATTGTTACCAACTTAAAATGAGTTGTCTTCTATGATATTCCTTTGATAACCCAACGACAATACTTATAAAAGTAAAACATGAAATAATAACAAATGAGAATGTATTATTGTCAAAAATTATGAAACCATAGGCACTAAGAACAAGAATTGATAAATGAGACTATATGAAACTAAAATGTTTCTCTGTAGCCTAGAAAATAGAGAAATATTTACCAGTTGTACAACTTAGAGAGATTATATCTAGAATATACAAAGAACTCAAAAACTTAAGCAAGAAAACAAACAATTTAATCCCAATTAAAATGGATAGTAGAACTAAAAAGAGTATTGTCCAAAGATAAAATATAAACAGCTTGGAAATATTTTCTTAGTCATCAATAAAGTACAAATTAAAAATACTTTGAGATTCATTACAAAAGGACTAAGATTAAGAAAATCTAAAAAAAAAACAGATTCTGATATGGACATAGAGAATAGAAAGCTATTTTGTGGTGCTGGGAACACATACTTGTGTAGCCACTGTAAGTATACAGGTTCCTAAAAAAGCTGAAAATGGATCTAAAATATGACATATCTATCACATGTTTTTTCTCATTTGTAGATGTTGCTGTTGAAACTTCAAATATAAAACTTTCATTTAGAATATACATAGAAATTAGACAAATACTAAGAAACCATTGAGGAGCAGTGCTCAATGGAGTCAAGATAGAATTTACTAGTATCAAAGATTTAAATAAAACAGGGATGTTAACTGTGATGATGAGCAGATGATAAGATAGACAAGATAGTTTGGGGTAGGATAAATAACATGAAAGACTTTGTAAAAAAGACATGGAATATTAGTACTATAGAACAGTCGCCCTGTGTGTGTGTGCTTGAAAATTAACTACCCTAAATAGGAAAATGGCATCCAACAGAATATCAGAGGCTAACAAACATAAAGCATATTGCCAGAAATGACTTACTTCTTTTGGAGTTTTTGACAGGTCAAATACCATAGATACAGGTCAAGTACCCAGACATTAAAAGATGTTTCCATTGCTCTTTTTCTTTTTTTTTTCTTTTTTCTTTTTTTTTTTTGACAACATATCCATTTTTTTGTGAAACACTATAACTTGGTTCCCATCTAACATCTATGATGTCCCCAATATTTGACCAGCTTTATAGTACCAACCATTATTCCTCTTGCATAGCAGGCCTAAAATTAAACAAAAGTGATTGGTTAATATAGTTACCATGCCATGTTTGCACAACTTGTCTGGTATGTTGGTATTGTAGCATGTAGGATCCAATGTTGTGTGTCTTAAAGTAGAGTGTATGGCATCCTCAGCAATAGAGGCTTACTATTTAGTTAAGCTGGACAACAATAGTGCTCCTAAAAGACAAGAATAAGAAAATGAAACCCTTAGAGTCAGGTATGAATTATTTGCCTAGTAGTTATTGAAGGAGGCCTTAGTGGTAGTCAAAACAACAAAAGCTATTACCAAATCCATCCATTTGCCTGCAAATTTTAGGGTATCATTTTTTCTTACTGCTGAGTAGTACTCCATTGTGTAGGTGTACTACAGCTTGTTAATCCATTTCTCAGTTGAAAGGCATCTAGGTTGTTTCCAGGTTCTTGCTATTACAAATAATGCTGTTATGAACACAGTTGAGCTAATCCTTTTGGGGTGCAAATGTATGCATTTAGAGTATATGTCTAATAGTGGTATTGGTGGATCCTTGGGGAGATTGATTCCCAGTTTTCTGAGAAACCACCATACTGCATTTCAAAGTACTAGGAAGTCTGCTTTGAAATAGTCTCCTAATTTTGATATGAAGGCTATACCCATGAAATACCAATAACATAGTTACCTAAACAAGACAATCACAATGAAAGCACAAGTCTTTACAACTGTCTAAATGGAGTAAATTTTATAAGCCTTATACTCAGATAAGTAGTTGCAGGCAATCAATGGCTACTGAAAGATAGAATCCATCTTTTCTAGAGACATACATGATCTCTATTCCTTTATCTATATAACCAAGTGGTCAGCCCTGAGCTGATATGTTGCTATAAGAAAAGGTACCAAGTTACATCACTAAACAGATGAATTTAAATAGATTAAGCTAAGAAGAAAGAGCTAGCTAGCAATATGTCAGAACTATAGGTCAACCAACATAAAATTAATATAAACCTTTGTGTGATTATTTGGAGATAAGGGACAGTGGGGCCATGAGTGGGACCAAAACTCTGGAAAGGCAGAGTTTTGATAATAGTAAATTGACTTAATACCTTGTATGTGTGTATAGCAAATTATGTGTAATAATAATGAAGAAATGTTCATGAATATGAGAAAGACTTATGGAGATAGAAAGAATTAGAAGTGAAAGGGAGAAGGGAATAGTGTAAATATAGTATTCATTTGTAGAAATTCTTAAAAAACAAAAGATATTAAAATAAAAGTGAAAAAATCTGCAGGGCTACATGCACTGCTCATAGCATTTAAAAATTAATATAATTAAGAGTGTGTGTGTGTGTGTGTGTGTGTGTGTGTGTGTAGTATAACAATACCAATTAAATACAATGCAATAAGAAGTTTCTGGCCTGCCTTTCCAGAGTTTTGGTCCCACTCATGGCCCCACTGTCCCTTATCTCCAAATAATCGCACAAAGGTTTATATTAATTTTATGTTGGTTGACCTATAGTTCTGACATATTGCTAGCTAGCTCTTTCTTCTTAGCTTAATCTATTTAAATTCATCTGTTTAGTGATGTAACTTGGTACCTTTTCTTATAGCAACATGGTTGTCTTCTTTCCTCTGAGTCTGCTAGCATCTCTCTGACATCTCTCTGACATCTTTGGTGTCATCTATGCTTTGCTCTTCCTGTTCCCAGAATTTTCTTAGTCTTTTATCCTTACCCACATTTCCTGTATGCTTTATGTAAATCAACATTTTTATTAAACTAGTAGGTGGGACAATTATTTACAATGTAACAGAACATAATTCCACTGTAAAATAAAAAGTGGCCATTATTTTGAGAGGAAAGAAATAAGAGGTACATGGAATTAGAAAGAGAAAAGATAAGGTAGAATGATATAATTATATCTTACTTTTTAATAAACATAAAGATAATCAGTGGTAGCATGTCTCAAAGTAGCTTAGTCAAATTGAAAGTAACACACCTAGAGATTTATCCTATGAAACCAGTATTACTCTAGCACCAAAAACAGTGATAATATAACTAAAAAATTATAGAGTAATTGACAAAGATCATTGACACCAAAATTATTAATAATAGATTTATAAACAAAATTCTGCACCAAAATGATCATATCTATATTTTTTCTTATACTCAATATCAAGGATGATTTATTCTAAAAAATTAATAATCTCATTATAGAATTCACATGCATTCACAAATATAAACAAGTACATGAGCAAAAGAACATTTATCCATGCATCTGCAGAGATAGATAGATAGACAAATAGATAGATAGACACAAAATTTACCTGATTACTTACTTAACATGACCTCATGACAAAGATCAATTATAATTAAAAAATAGAAATATCGTACTTTACTATGTTAAATTTTTTTGTCTAATTTATGTGAAGAATTATTTGGGATTTTAATGAAAAACTTTATTGAATCTGTAGTTTGCTATTGACATATGTATTATAATATTAGTTCTACTGACCCATAATCATGAGAGGAGTTTTTATCTACTGGTAAATTTTCATTTTTATTATATTCATGTTTTCGTTGTAATACTCTACTTTCTTCATTATATTTACTTTATGATATTTTGGAAGTAATGGAGAATGATATTGTAACTGATTTTATTTTTGATATGATTTTCATTTGAATAAAGGAAGACTATATTTTGTGTGTTAATTTTTATCCAGGTACTTTGCTGATTATATTATGTGCTATATAAGTTTTATGGTAGAGTTTTTCAAAGTACTTTTTGGAAGAGTTTTGAAGTTATTTTCTATATAGAATCCTATCATTTATAAATAAGAATACTTTGATTCTTCTTTCCTTATTTATCTCTATTATCTTCTTCATTCTTATTGCTCTCGCTAAGACATTAGTTATCATGTTGAACAGGAGTAGAAAGAGTGGATGTTTTTGTCTTGTTCCTGATATTAGTGGAAATACATTAAGAACTTTTTTATTGACTTAGGATGGCATTGGTGATAGAATTTTGGTATATTGCTTTTATTATGTTAAGATATTTTTCCTGTATCCCTATTATATCTGGGATGTGAATTTATGTTGTATTTTATCGAGGTCTTTTATGTATCCAAGGAGATGATCACAAAGTTTTGTCCTTTTCCTTATGTAGTAGATCTCATTCACTGATACTCTGTTCACAACAACCTGGACATGGTAACAGGTCAGATGTCTGCCACTCAATGCATAATTAATAAAAATATGATATATTCATACAATTTAATATAGTTCAGTTATGCTTCTTTTGGACTAATTGTCCAGGGAGATCTCTTAGACTGAGAAACAGTATAAGCTATTTCTAGTGTTATTGGATACCCTCCAGAACTTTATGATAAAAATCCATTACTGAAGACTCAAAATATTTGAACCATATGGCATGTAAAAGAAAATCTTATACTGACTTGAAAGCTTAATTTCTATTATCTAGTTTTGAGAGTGCTAAAAATTACTATTTGAGCTAGTTAAAGACAAAAGTAATCAATTACAACTGTGAACATTTTAAGCTATTGCCACAACTTGCCTGGCAGACATTCCCACTGCAGCAATAGTGACATGATCAAAATGGGAGTAGCAAGCCACTTTCTGGATAGATTTATATCCTGCTTCAAAGATGAAATCCATATTTGATGTCATTATTGGGTCAAGATCTTATGGCTAGAAAGTACATATTTCCTCAGGAAGAGCTTACTACTATTCTACTAAACATAACAGTGATCCACTGCTGGCCAAGGTTCAATGAATATGAGACTACAGAGGGCTCTATACTAACGGAGATTTCTGTACCACACCAAACTCTCCCAAGCACAGAGATCATTTTGGTAGAGGACACAGAAATTGTAAAAGCCCATGTGGTGGATGTCTACAAGGGAATATCTGAATACAGCAAGGCAGCTACATAGGGAAACTCACAGCAATTGCATCAACATGTATAAAATCTATATAATCCCAAGAAAAGCCAAACCCAAACATGAAAATTGGAACGGGGAGCATAAAATCACATCTATCCATAGAGCTAATATCTGGTAAACAGGGAGGCAGTTTTCCCTAATAGTATAATCCATGAGAAGTTGAGCATGTTATGATGGAGGACCACAAAACCAAGAATATTAGAGAATCACTAATTGGTCTTGAAGAGCTTTTAAAAAATGAAAGTACACAAATAATGTGCATTGTCAAAAAAGGGAAGTATTGATCTTTGAGGAATTGGGGTATATGAGTGAAGTGTAATGAAAACTCTCAATATGAAACTCTCAAATCTCACAAGAATATTGCTGAAAATTAAGTCACAAAACAATACCATTTATAAGATTTTTAATTAGAATCAGCCTAACAGTTAAGGACCACTATGATAGAATTGATAAAAATAAAATAAAAGAAATTGTAGATGATACCACAACACAGAATTATACCTATATTAATAATTTGAAGAATTGATATTTTCATATACTCTAAATGATCTAAAGATTTAAGGAACAATTTTGAGATACCACCTTACACCTGCCAGAATGGATATGATTAAAAACACAGGTGACAGCCTATGCTGAAAAGGTTGCATAGCAAGGGAAACACTCCTCCATTGTTAGTGGGAATGTAAACTTGTTCAACTACTTTGGAATGCAGTATGATGGTTTCTCAGAAAACTGGGAATCAATCTCCCCACAGATCCAGCAATACCACTCTTAGGCACATACCCTAAAGACATACATTCACACCCCAAAAGCTCAACTATGTTCATAGTAGCATTATTTGTAATAGCATAAACTTGGAAACAACCTAGATGCCCCTCAACTGAAGAATGGATTAACAAACTGGTACATCGACACAATGGAGTACTACTCAGCAGTAAGAAAAAAATGATATCCTAAAATTTTCAGGCAAATGGATGGATTTGGAGAATATCCTCTTGAGCAAGTTATCACAATCTCAGAAAGAGAAGAGAGAAGCAGGGGGCATATTCACTCATTAGTGGGATATATATATATATAAATATATATATTAGTGGGATATATATATATATATATATATAGAGAGAGAGAGAGAGAGAGAGATGTCATTCTACACAAGAACTCAGAACTCAAGGCTAGAACATGGTTAAATGACACAATTCTTTAAGGGTCTGGCCACAGGGAGTTTAATTATACTCCAGTAAGCAAATGAACAGCATGAATAGGGGGTTTTGTAAATGAGGAGATCATAAGAGTGGGCATGATACTGAGAGGTTTGATATCTGAGTTTGATGGGATGCATGATATATATATACCAAATAATAAATATATATAAAAAATTAGAAAAAGAAAATACTATGATTAATATCAGGGTTTCACTGGCTTTGAAACTTTTAAAGGCTTTGTTTATTTTTTTTCAGTTTTATGGAATTATATGAATGTATTTGTCTTAGCTTTTAAGTTATAGCAAAATTCTGTAGTAAGTCCATATTTTCTTGTGTTTGTTTCTGTTATTCCAGGTTTTTATTTTTAGTATGTAGTATTCTAGTAGAATTTTAAGTATTTCAAGGTTACAAAGTATGCCTTTGTTAAAATCATTCATTGAGTTTAGGTTTAATTTTGCTGTCTAAAAACTTACGAGTTTTTTTCTGAATCTTCAATTTATCAAAACAAATTTATAATATATGTCCTTATGATTTTCTGGAATTTCATTCATATCTGTTATAATGTTTGCCTTTCAACTTTTTTTTTCAGTTATCTTTGGAACATTTATTCAAAAGCAACAGTGTTGTTTATTTCCATTACTACCTTGTGAGCTTACTCTTTGTTATGCAGCTAGTACTTCATGTTCATGTTCCAGGCAGTTTGTTCTGAATCACAGATTTCTTGGTGAGAAGCAAGCGTCATCTCCATTATATGCTTCTGATTATACAAGGCCATCTCATTTTTCTTTCTTTTTTTTTCTTCTTTATTTTGTATTTATCAAAAAAAAACACAGTAAAAAGAATTTAAAATGTGGAAGAGTTAACAATAACTATACAGAGGATAAGAATGATAAGCATGGCTTATCAAGGGAAGAAATACAAATAAGATTGCTACACCTATATTTTCACTGTGTTCATCTTTCCCTCTGAATTTTTTTTTCCATCCCTGTATATCCTTATTCAAGGATTTTATTTAAGTAGGTCTTCCCTATTTTTGTTTAATTTGGTTAAAAATTTGCTAATTGTGTTTAATCCTTAAAAATAAATAAAATTAAAAATTCCAAGTTTAAGCATAGCTAATAACATTTGTAAACAGAATCCAATTAATGAAAACTCAAATTCAATTTATAAAATAAAAAAGTATTTAGAATTTGCATACTTCCACTTTGCAGTGGTGGTAAAGGTCTTTAACCTCAGCACTTGGTTGGGTCTCTGAATTCCAGGCCATTCTGTTCTACAGAGCTACTTCCAGGACAGCTAGAACTACACAGAGAATTCTGTTCTGGAAAAAAAAATAGATACTTAACTTTAGGAAGAAATTTTGCATTGTAACAAAAATAAGTTTATTTTACTCTTACAAACTTGTTGTAGGAAAATGCCAATTCTATAAAAACTACAATAATGAATAAAATCAAGAAAGCACTAGATCTGGATCCTGTACTTAAGAAAGTGCCACATATTTGTAGAAAAGGGCTGAAGTTATCAGAAAAGTACCAAAAAGTTGATGGTTCCAGGATCATCATGAGACTGACAAAATGGGAGACTCATTCTTGTGCACAAACACAATGTTTATAAAAACCTTTCTTTGTTCTTCTTAGTCTTAATTAAAAATAAATATGATATGCTGCTTTAAAAAAAAAAGATTTAATGATCAAGAGACTGCACCCCTCACCCAGACTCCATATTTTGTCCTTCAAATTTGGAAGACTTTTGCCTTACAAGAGGGCAGGCCAAGTCTAGGGACCCCAGGAAAGACACTGACCACCCCAGATAACACTCCTGAAAGTCCAACCGTAAACACTAGATTGCACCCCCAACATGTCCCTTAACCAAAGAATCGATAAGAAAATGTTGTCTATTTACAGAATGGCATATTATTCACCTGTTAATAACATTAGGACATGTTCAGGCAAATTGATGGAACTAGAAAAAAAATATTCTACGTGAGTTAACCCACACTGAGAAAGATAACCATGGTATATTCCTACTCGTAAGTGGATATTTGTTGTAAAATAAATTGACAACTGTGCTAAAATACACAAACCAAGAGAGACTAGGTAACAAGTACGGATCAAGGGGGTAGTCATCCAGATCTCACTGGGATGAGGAAATAGAAGAGATCTGTGAGTGGATTGCATGCTTGTGGAAATAGGATCATGAGCCATCAGTTTGGGGGAGGAATACCAAAAGAGAATATTTAAGGAGGAAACAATCTAGACTCAGGTAAAAACTTAACTCAAAGGAATCTCCCAGAAATCTACAAAAATGACAACAGATAAAACTGCTAAGGGTTATGTAGCATGGACTAGCCATCTCCTGTGAGACTTGCTTGGGCAAGACTTCCAGTGAAGGAAATGGAACATCTACATAGCAACCTGAACTTCCACCTACATACTGTCCTGTCTATAGGATATGCTGGGGCAAGGGTGGCCTAGATATTGAGGGAGTGGCCAACCAATGACTGTTTCATCTTAAAATCTATGCCAGGAGAATAAGCCCACTCGAGACACTGTTAGGAGCGCCATGACCAAGACACTGTATGACTCAGAGAGCTAGAGTAGAACCAAAAACAACTGGAAGAAAAAAATAATGTCAATGTAATGATACCTGATATTCTGCTATATTCACAGAGTAGTGTCTAACCCAGTTGCCATGAGAGAGGCTTCATGCAACAACTAGTGGAAACTGATGCAAAACCAAAGCCAAACATCTGATGGATCTTGGGAATTTCTGCCCAAGAGAAAAGAAAGGATTATAGGTGTCAGAAGTGTAGAGCATAGCACAATAAAACTCACAGAATCAGCTAACCTGAATTCACAGGGGCTCACAGACACTGAACCAACAACCACAGAGCCTGGATGGGACTGAGTTTGGTACTCTGTATATATGTTAGGGTTGTGTGGCTTGATCCTTTTGTGGGAAACCTAACAGATAAAACCAGGAATGTATCTGACTCTATTGACTTTTGTAATTCTACTCCTCATACCAGGTCACCTTGTCCAGCATTAATACAAGAAGAGGTAGTTAGTCATAGTGCAATTTGATATGCCATGTTCTGTTGATACTTATGGGATACCTGCCCTTTCCTGAACAGAAATGGAGGAGGAATGAACTGGGGAATGGGAACAAAGGGGTTGGGGAGGGGCTAAGAGGAGAGGATGGAGAGGAATCAACAATCAAGATGTAAAAGGAAACTAATAAATAAATAAAAGATTCAATTATTAGAATGACTATCATAAACAAATTAATAAAGAAATAAAACAATAAAGAACCAGGGAGAAAGGAATTCTTCATACATTTCTTTGGGTTAATGTAAGTCCTAGAGTATTAAAAATTTTTTAAAAAAAATCCCTATGATCTGTCTATAAAAATATACATTTGTATATTGTTTATCCTTTGGATATACATCCAAATAAATTAAATTCACCTTGCTATTGAAGTATATATATATATGCATGTATACATATATATATGTATACTTCAATATACATATACATATCATGATTGCATATACATAATCATGATTGTTACTTCATGATTCACAATAATTAGACAATGCAATCATATCATAGACAAATAGATTAAAAAAATATAGATACATGTTATGTTCTGCAGCCATAAAACAGTAGGAAATATGGTTTTCAAAGGAAAATGGATGGAAGTGAAGATTTTCATCATAATTGAAATAAATGATTCTCATACTACAAGTACCATATTTTCTATCATATCTAGAATCTAGCTGGAGATAAGCAAGCAACTATACATAGAACTATGGAGAAGATTGAAGTGGTTGAGATAAAAAGAAGAGATAATGAAGATGATGATCATGGTGAAAGTCCAATATTTATATATATTGAACTGTCATAACGAAAGCTCTTTGTAAAACATGCTATCTGTACTACACAATACTAATTAACAATTAAAATAAGTTGGCTATTGACACAATATCAATTGAAATCATAAGAATCAAATGCAAAAAGATTATATATTATATTAGTCATTCTAAAATAATTTCTAGAAAATGCAAATGTATACTTTTAAAAGCAGGTCTACTGTTGGAAAGGCATAATATTTTGGGAGCAAATTGATAGCAAAGAACACAAAGGAACTTTTGAAATGATGAAAATGTCATGCAAAATTTTATATAATTATAAGACTTCATAAAGCTATGCACTTACAACTAGTTTAGTGCAATTATATGTAATTACACATAATATAAAAAGGCAAATTTTAGATGAGTCAGAATGGAAAGAATGTCATGCTAGCATGGAACATTTTGAACACTTATTCTATTCTGGGCATTTCATTGGAAATGCAGGAACACAACTCTAAAATATTTTCTATAAATTCATAAAAAATAAATATAATACTGAATACCATTTTCCAGGTAAAATAATGATCTGAAGATTAGTGGAAATGAAAGAACTACCCCAAACCACAATGTAGTTTATGAACATTAGAGCCAGAATTTGAATCCAAAATTGTCTGCAATCAAGGCTCATTCCTTATATTTTACTATTACATGACTAAGTATACAGTAAAAATGGTACCAAAATATATTGTTATAATTTGATAAAGTTTATGAAGAGATGAATCTACTCATGGTAAAAAGAATGGTAAAATGTGCAGTGATGCTAAAAGACAGTTATCAAAAATCATGACCCCACACCCTTTTATGAACTACATCTGATTTTAATAGAAAAATTTTATTTTCAAATTTCAGTAGAATCCATGAAATTTTCATTGGAGAAAAATCTTCACAAAACCATAGGCTTAGACTTATATACATGTATATCTTATACAGTTTAATGTGTATTGTTATTAAATATTGAATAACGTTAGTACAATAATGAAGATCAGAACAACAAATAAAATCTTTTACCAGTAAATAAGACATTTTCTGAAATATATTATGAATAAACTGTCAAACAATTTAATTCTATTTTAATAAGTGTTGAGATGGCAAAATTCAGGCAATTGAAAAGAAATGAAATCCCTCATTTGAAAATCTAGTAGCAAAATGTGAAGTCTTTCGAACACTGAACTTGCATCAAAGTTCTATTTTTTGGATACATATTCTTTTGAGTATTAGAGAAATTAACATGTTTATTAAATAATTTACATTCATTTGATTAAACTCTAAAAGAGTGGAAATTTTTAATGTTTTAATCCTGGAGTTTCAATACATGATGTAAGAAGATTTGGCAAATGCATGTTTACCATTCTGACTATCCTCTTTCCAATTTCACATACAATAAAAGAAGAAATAATTTCAAGTCAGTCGCATACAAAACAATAAAACTAATAAAACACAAAAATACAGAGATAACATCTAAAGACTTTATCAATAGATAAACATAGCAACCCAATAAAACATTTAAATAATATCACAGCATGCACACAAATAAATTTGAATCTCTAGACAGGCAGTTTCAACATTAACTTCTCACATAAAGCATACTTTGTCAAATCATGGTGTGATGCATTTCCTCTGTGATATGCGAACCCTAGATAAAGTCATTTGTTTGTGAATGTTTCTAATAAATGTGTTTATAATAAATAAATTAATTATTTAATCTGTGAATCATAATACAGTTTCTAGTAGTTTGGCTAGGATTAGTATATTGACAGAATATAAATTTTCAATTAATGATTTTGCTTAAAATGTAATACATGCAGGAATAGTTTATCTCCTATAAAACAAAATCCAACATAAAGATTCAAAAAAAAGATTCCCATGAAAACTATCATGTATTATGTTTAGAAAAACATATTTTAGTGGTAGAAGAATAAAATAGTGACTGCAATCATGGTTATAAATCTCAGTTTTACACTTCACAATGGGTCTAGTTGTAGCAATTTTTACATGTAATCAAAAATACTTAAAGAACTTGCAACCTAATAAATTCTAAACCTAACTAGATCTAACTAGAATTATATCTCTAAAACCAATATAAAATATAATTTAATAGAAAAAAGTGACGTTTTAGGCTCATAAGTTTTAATATTTTAGTTTAGTTAAGCTAGGGTTCATACTACAACAAGCTGGGTTTACATTTCAAAAAATGAACAGGTAGTAATTTTCCACAGAGCAGACCCATTAACCTTCTTGGCTAATGTGACATTTTATGAATCATTATAATGCAGAGCAAGATGTGTTTTACTTTTAAACTACTCATAAAGGTATGATAAGATAAACAATTGTCAAATGTACTTTATGTGTGAAAAGGCAAAAAAAATAGCTTCATGAAATGTGGAATTTGATACATATCAAACTATAATCACTTTCTTTAAGGCAACATAACATTCCATTGCATGGACAGGACTAGAAATTTTTGTGAACCTCAAACTGGCCTCATACTTCCGGAAATCATCCTACCATGAACTTTCAGGTGTAGGGATAACAGGTATGTGCCACCCCACCTGACTCAATGATACTTTTAATATGTTAAAAACAAAAAGTGGTATTTAATACAATTATTCATACCTTAACATTTAAAATAGCTTTGATTATAATTCTTACAGTAGGCATTATAGTTTTAATTGGTTTACTGTGCTTTTTATTTTATATGCTGAGACAGAAGCACATGCACTAATGAAGTATAAAAAACAGGTGCATACAACTGGACCGGCACCCTGGAGTCCATTTCCTCAAGAGGAACACTTAACCCAGTCTTGATATTAGGATGAGGAAATTGGACTTGGCTGAAGTGGATGCTGAACTATGCCACCTTGGGACCTTGGGACCTCCTGCCCTTGCTGGGGAAGAGATAAGGAGATGGGGAGGAGACTAACTAGGAGGGGTTCAGAGGGTGAAGGGAGTTTGAACATGAAGATACATGGATAAAAAATGATACTTTATTCAAAAATTTAAAATAAAATAAAAAACCCCAAAAACAAAACAAATAAGCAAAAAGTATATTTAAGAGAGCCTCAGAGTAGATGCACATTTTAATAATAAAATCATGCTTGTAAAATATTTTACACATTGTTGACATGTTAACAGAGAATTTCACACTTCATTGGAAAGTCATTAAGACAATTACCAGGTCATTATTGTACAATTTAAGCCTCAGCTTTGAAACTGTATTCTCTAAAGACTTCATTTTGATAGACAGTTTAGCTCTAAGCATATGCTAAGTCAGAATGTAATTTGTTCCATCTCTTTTAGATATCAATAGGCTAGCCTTCAGAGAGTTCTAAGACAAGAGTTTCTGGACTTTGACAAACCTAGGAAAATTATTTAACTATGCCTTGCATGTTCATTCAGGTTTACTTAAAGAAAATCCTGCTAATCCAGCACAGTAAATTTCTGGTCTAGTGAGACTTCTGTGTGACTTTTTATGCCCTTTTAAAAGTCAGTCATTAATGTTTATTTAAATATATACAGTTAAAAGGAAATTTTTTGTAATTTACTTAGCCATGTATCAAACATACATTAAAGTAACATAAATGGCATCAAAATTTCACCAGAGCTTTTGTAAATTGTATATATTTTATAGTATTTTATAGGATGATTCACACATTGCATAATATAAGTGTCTTAGAAATTATTTTTTAAATCCATCCATTTGCCTGCGAACTTTAGGATATCACTAGTGGTCTCTAAACAAACAAACAAGAAAAAAAGCCAAACATGCCCAAGCGGCAAACCACAACCACTGAACAGCTTGGGATCAGAAACACCCTGGACTGACCCTTCGAACCCCACTCCAACTATAGGAACACCAGACTCACTCTTGAGGGAGGGGGCTGGATTTGGTCAGGAGTGGAGACTGATCCAAGCATTATTGGGTCAGTGAGACCATAGGACTGTCTGCTCCCTGCCCAGGGAGGGGATGGGGAGTTGCAGAGAAGAAAAATGACAAGATGTGGTGTGAGGGGGAAGGGACCTTGAATAAGGATATACAGGGATGGAAAAAAGAAGATTCAGAGGGAAAGCTGAACACAGGGTGGATGTATGTGTAGCAATCTTGTTTGCATTGCCACCCTTGATAAGCCATGCTTACGATTCTTGTCCTCTTTGTAGTTATTGTTAACTTTTCCTCATTTTGAATTCGTTTTACTGTTTTTTTGTTAAATACAAAATAAAAAAGAAGAAAAAATATTTATTTTTTAATATATGTAGAAATTCCCATTTGATAGTGACATTTTATTTTTCTTTATAATTTAGTAATTTCATTATTTATTTTACTGTTGGTAAATTCTTGAATATTTTATCATTTTGACTAGCATCACAATGAGCTAGCAAATATATATGACTATTTAAATATATACATAAATACAGTATATACATGTTTAATGTACTTTAATGATAATATCAATATATTCTCTCAAGTATTGAGGTTTTCTCTAAGTCCAACATAAATTGAGAAGTTTTGTTACATGTATTAAAGGTAATAAAACACATTTGTATCATTACACGATTCTTTTTGGAGCCTGGTTTAATATGTGTTTATATACATACATTCACATCCTTACACATATGCACCAGTAACTCATGGTTCTTCTCATTGATTCAGTTTCATTAATTCCTTTCTGGGTGCTGAGATTTTTTTTTTTAAAAAAGCAATTAAAGTATTCAAAGAACAACAACCAAAAAAAAACTGGTACCACTTGTGCTAAAGATGACAACAGATACCTTTGGTGAACTCTGCTTTAACTTTTGCAAAGTGGATTTGTTTCCTGACACAGACAGGACTTCAGCTAGGCCTATCAAGTCTCAAAGACAGCCTGGAGTGAAGCACAGGGTTCAGACAGTCTAAATAATACTCCTGTGATGTGCCCTCAAAACACATCTGAGGATACCCTGTTCTCAAAATATCTTCTTCTAAGAACCATACATCCAAACACCAAAAATGTCTTAAAGGTGTTCTCATATACATCTGTGTTACATTAGTCTTGCCCATTTCTAGATCCCTTTGATTCTCGTCCCAATTTTCAAATATGTTAAAACAAATGCTATTTGAAAACCCAGGGTAAATGCTGAGGCTATAACTGTTGAATGATACAATTCTATCTGAATTTGGAAGTATACTGAAAAAAGTAATAAAAATTTACTTAGTGACTATTTTAAAACTCTATCATTGAATAAACTACAGAGATATGAAGAAGAGATACTCTATATTTGGCAAGAATATTAGTTTAAACAAATATTTGGAAGAAGGGAGATGCGTGTTTCCAAAGATATCTTTTGACTAGAGACAAGTGTTTTTCTATGTTACTTGGACCTGGCTTTGTCTCATAAACTCAAGACATCCTCTTTCAGAGCTGAGATTAGGGTATAAAAGACCATTCCAGGCTTTGACTCATGAAAGTCTTTAAAATACATATCATTATTTCTCCCTATATATTCATAGTATATATAGTATATTCATAGAATTCAAAGTATCAATATACTTTAGTAATTAGAAAAAGTTTTAATGAAGTTCTGTCATGTATCTGGAAAACAAGGTTATAAGTAAGAGACTTAATATCTCCTGATATTTTAGGTATTTGTGTCTTTCTTCATTTTAGTCTGCACATAAATGGGAATAGACCTCACTTATAAGAGATCATATTAGCTCTTTCTGAGGCCCTGGGACTCCTGACTTATACACTCCTGTCTAGCCACTCACTGAGCTGAACATGACCTTGCTTGTTGACCCAGCATATAGTTAGTCTTGAATGATCTGAGTTATAAGAGCCTGACCACAATTTAGCATCTACTGTTTCAAGAATAAAACAAACTGCTATTTAGGAAAATCTTGCACAGTCTTGCAAAAATCTCAGGTAAACAGCACACCTTAAAAGACTTGAAACTAGAGAAAATAATGTTCTTTCGTTCTTCATCACTGTTGGATAGTTAATCTTTTCTTTCTGACATGCATGGAGCTGATGGAAATAAGCCAATGAAGCCCAAATTACAAACCTATATCACCTTATTGTTTTCCATGATAATGCATCTATATTAAAACAATATTCTGTCTCTTTTGCCTTTCCCAGCACCAGAGTTTCCAGTTACTTTCTTTGTATGATGCTCAGAATGATCTGAATCTCTATGCACTCTGAATGTATTGTTGAATTGTAATATAGAAGATATTTCTCATAGTTCCTGATATGCACTGCCACTAATTTAGTTTACAATGAGCTAGAGTCTCATACTTGAATGTTAGAATGTTGTTTTTCTTCCATTTAATGTCATCCAAAACAAATATTCAATGTTCGTGGTAAAATACCAAGATATTACTACAATGATCAGTGGTTGGCTGGTCATTACTGATTCCAGTACACATTATCTTATTAAAAGTTTGTGTTTTACAGTGACCTGACGATGAAGCAAACATGGGAAATGAAGACATATCTGAGATTTCTACTATAAAAATAAGCTTCCCTTCTATTGCTGAAATGCTGTAGCAATTCCATCATGGAAATAGTTCACTAATCAGTCACTAAAGGAATTACTTCTGTACTAGTATATTTGATCACTGACAGATAAACTTTTTTACCTTAAATAGAACTTGAGAGTATACTTTTGATCATATGGAAAATAAAATCCTTTCTAATTTTGATAAATAACGTGACTACAAATTTCTTTAAATTTAATGCTTATTGATTATTAATTTATTTTTTAGTAATAAGGTTTTATTTTTTGATTTTTTATTTATTTTTGAATAAAGTCTCATTTTTCATCCATATATTCCCATGTTCAAACTCCTCTCACACCCCTCCCAGCTACTCTCTCTTCTCCCTATCTCCTTATCTCCTCCCTAGCAAGGACAGGAGGTCCCAAGGTGGCTTAGTTCAACATCCACTCCAGATATTATAATGGCTGATGTTTCCCTTATTTCTTTTGTAGCCCTTTTATATTTAGTGTATATGAGGGCTACTGATTTCTTTGAGTTAATCTTATACCCTGCTACATTGCTGAAGGTGTTTATCAACTGTAAAAGTTCTCTGGTAGAATTTTGTAGGTCACTTATGTATACAATCATGTCATCTGCAAATAGAGATAGTTTGAATTCTTTCTTTCTAATTTGTATCCCCTTAATCTGCTTTTGTTCTCGTATTACTTTAGCTAAAACTTTAAGAAATATTTTGAATAGATAAAGGGAGAAGGGACAACCTTGTCTAGTTCCTAATTTTAGTGGGATTGCTTTGAGTTTTTCTCTATTTACTTTGATGTTGGCCTTCAGGGTCTTGTAAATTGCATTTAATATATTTAGATATTTTCCCTGTAATCCTGATCTCTCCAGGACTTTCATCATAAAAGGAGTGTAGGATTTTCTCAAAGACTTTTTCAGCAACTAAGGAAATGATCATTTTTTATTCCTTCAGTTTGCTTATATTATGGATGACATTTACATTTTTTGTATATTAAAGCATCCCTGCATTTCTGGGATGAAGCCTATTTGATCATGGTGGCTGATCTTGTTTTTAGATATTGTTGTATTTGGTTTGCCAGATTTTTGTTGAGAACTTTTGCATCAATATTCATGAGGGAAATTGTTCTGTCATTTTCTTTCTTTGTTGCATCTTTGAGTGGGTGACTGTGGGCTCATAAAAAGAGTTTGGCAATATTCCATCAGTTTCTACTGTATGGAACAGTTTGAGGAGTATTGTTATTAGTTCTTCTTTGAATGTCTGGTAGAATTCTGCACTGAAACCATCTAGCCTAACCGTAACCGTAACCGTAACCGTAACCGTAACCGTAACCCTAACCCTAACCCTAACCCTAACCCTGCATTTTTTTCGATCAAATTCTTATCAACCAGCTTACATGGCAAATGCCCTTAACCCATAAGCCATTGTGCTATCCATTACTTTTACTTGCCACATTAAAATGTTTCTTCAATTGTTGCTTAAGTATAGGAAACAAAGAAGATATTTTAGGTCTTTGCTGATGAAAAACATCCAGCTTACCTGACACTAAGACTAGAAAATTGTTTTAGTTTTAGGCTAATTGAAAAATAAAAAATTAACCAAGTTGTGTTATAATATTTTGTTATAGTATTGTTGAGATAATAAAACTGAGATCCTGACACTCATGTTTTCATTATGCAATTAATAGGTGACATAAATGTATAAACAAAATAAAAGATTACACATTTGGTTATTGTAATGATTACAATATAAAAGTTACATTTGTTCATATTAACTTCTTTGATCAATGCTATTTTACCATGACTGATAAACAGTGTAGAAATTGACAGGAGATATCTAATTTTTTTATTATTATGTTTTGAGACAGAAACCTGTTACAGCTTTCTAAATGCTGTAGTCATAGATATATGCCACTATGTCTAAGAGACAATCTTTTAAATAGTCTTATACTATTCCTTTGCCATAAGCATCCAAGTTTAGTATAGGATCTCTTTTATCCTATAAACAAAAGACATGAAAACACAAAAACAGAAAGCAATATATACCTGCCAAAGACTGATAAGAGAAAATGTGCAACTCCTACTCATCTCTCCCCTAAATCCAGTCCAGCAGAAAAAAATCCTACAGGCCAGAATTCCCCAGTATTATGCAGTTTTCTGGACACCTCCAAATACAGATTCTTCTCCAACTTCCAATGCACCCCATCACCTGGCAATCTCACTGGCTGCATGAGACCCACAGTTTCCTAGCAACCTATTGGATCAAGAATAGCTCCCTGATAACCACAATTTCTCAGCATGTATTGTATCAAGACCAGCTTCTTTAGACCTACAGCTTGTCAGTACCTTTGGATCAAGAAGGGTGTCTGAGACCCACAATTTGCCTTATCTATTGGATCAAGAGGCCCTATAGGATCAAGAGCTCCTTCTGGATTAAGAACTCATATAAGATCAAGATTTACTGCCTAAGACACAAAATCAACCAGCTCTTACTACACAAAGAACAGCTCACTGTGACACAGAATATACTACTTCCAAGTGGAACAAGGCTTCAGATTGGACCAAGAGATGTTTCCTGGGACACAAACATAGCTAGAACAGATTACACCCAAATCAGGTCCCTGAGATATAGCTAAATCCTGCATTGATCTGAGAAAGCCATGAGCAGATGCCAGTGCAACAATACATATAACAACATTAAAAACAATGTGGTAGAATCTGGTGGTTCTATAAGAACAAGACCTGATGATTACAATGTAGAAGCAGAAAAAAATTAGCTTAAAAACCACTTGATAAAGATTACAGAAGCCGTAAAAGAGAAGATAAAAAACTCCCTTTTTTTTCAGCCACTTTGGAATGCAATATGGCAGTTTCTCAGAAAATTGAGAATCAATCTCCCCAAGGACCCAGCAGTACCACTTCTGGGTGTATACTCAACTATGTTCATAGCAGCATTATTTGTATTAGCAAGAACCTGGAAACAACCTAGATGTCCCTCAACTGAAGAATGGATTAACAAACTGTGGTGCATCTACACAATGGAATACTATTCAGCAGTAAGAAAAAATGATATTCTAAAATTCGCAGGCAAATGGATGGATTTGGAGAATATCCTCCTGAGCGAGGTATCACAAACTCAGAAAGATAAGCAGGGGATGTACTCACTCATTAGTGGTCTCTAAACAAACAAGAAAAAAAGCCAAGCATGCCCAAGCGGCAAACCACAACCACTGAACATCTTGGGATCAGAAACACCCTGGACTGACCCTTAGAACTCCAACTATAAGAACACCTGACTCACTCTTGAGGGAGGGTGGACAAAACTGGATTTGGCCAGGAGTGGAGACTGATCCAAGCATTATTGGGTCAGTGAGACCATAGGACTGTCTGCTCCCTGCCCAGGGAGGGGATGGGGAGTTGCGGAGAAGAAAAATGACCTGATGTGGTGGGAGGGGGAAGGGACCTTGAATAAGGATATACAGGGATGGAAAAAAAATTCAGAGTTAAAGCTGAACACAAAGCAAATATATGTGTATCAATCTTATTTGCATTATCACCCTTGATAAGTCATGCTTATGATTTTTATCTTCTTTATAGTTATTGTTAACTTTTCAGCATTTTAAATTCATTTTACTGTTTTTCTTGATAAATACAAAATAAATAAAGAAGAAAAAATAAAGATTCAAAGGAAAAAACAAAACAAAACAAAAACTCCCTTAAAGAAATAGAGAAAAAGACAAAAAAAATAAAAGATATCAATAAATCCCTTAAAGAAAATAAAGAAAAAGCATTTAAACAGGTAAAGAAAATATTTCAAGATTTCAAAATTGAAATAGAAGTGATAAAGAAGACAAAAACTGAGGCATACTGGAAATAAAATATCTGAAGAAACAAAGTGGAACTACATGTACAATCATAACCAAGAGAATACAAGACATGAAAGAAAGAATATCTGATGTGGAAGATTATAAAGTGGAAATGTATATGTCAGTCAAAGAAAACATTAAAACCAAAACTCATAACACAAAATGTCCAGGAAATACGGGACACCATAAAAAGACCACCCTTAATAATAATAGGAATAGAAGAAGAAAACTACCAGCTCAAAATATATTCAAAAAATTATAGAAGAAAACTTTCCCAATCTAAAGAAAATGCCTACAAAGATAAAAGAAGCTTTATAGAACACCTAAAAGACTAGATCCCCAAACAAACTCTGTTAGCCACATAATAATTAAGCCAGTAAACCTGCAGAATGTAGAGAGAATATTAAGAGTTGCAAATAAAAATGGTCAAGTAACTTATAAAGGTAAATCCATCAGAATAACACCAGAATACTAAATGGAAACCATGAAAGCCAGAAGGTCCTAGTTAGATGTTATACAGACACTAAAAGACCATGGCTGTCAGTCAGACTACTATACTCAGCAAAACTATCAATCACCATAGATGGAGTAACAAGATAATTTATAACAAAACCAGATTTAAACCATAACTATTAACAAATCCAGCCCTACAGAAATTTATAGATGGGAAATTCAAAACTAAGGAAGATTGATATACCCATAAAACCCCAAGTAATTGATAATATCACCAAAAAAAAAATCCAAAGAAGGAAAACACACACAACCACCAAAAAAATAACAGGAACTAAGAATCATTGGTCACTAAAATCCCTTAGTATCAATGGACTCAATTCACCTATAAAAAGACACAGACTAAAATGATGGATATAGAAACAAAATGCATCCCTCTGCTACATATAAAAAACATACCTCAACTTCAAATACAGACACTGACTCAGAATAAGGGGTTGGAAAAATACTTTCTAGTCAAATGAACCTCAGAAGCAAGCTGGTATAGTGATCTTAATATCTAACAAAAATCTCAAATGAGACCCTACACATTAATAGTGAGAGACTTTAATATGCTACTGTCACCAATATATAGGTCTACCAGACAGAACCTTAACAGAGAAATGAGGAACCTAACAGATGTTATGACTCATATATAATAAATATATATAGAACTTTTGAAACAAAAACAAAGGAATATACATTTTTCTCAGCACCTCATGGAACTTTCTCTAAAATTGAACTTACATTTGGTCATAAAGCAAGTATGAATAGATACAGAAAAATGGGAATAACTCCTTTTATCCTATCTGACCACTATGAATTAAAATTAGAGGTCAACCATAACACATACCACAGAAAGCCCACAAACTCATGGAAACTAAATGGAGAAAAACTCGAAACTACTAAAATCAGGAACAATGCAAAACTGTCTACTTTCCCCATATCTATTCAATATAGTTCTTTAAGTCTTAGCTACAAGAATAAGACAACAAAAGATTGAGGAAATACAAATAGGAAAGGAGAAAGTCATACTTTCACTATTTGCAGATGATATGATTGTATACATAAGTGACTTCCAAAATTCTACTAGAGAACTCCTAGAGCTGATAAACACCTTCAGCAATATAGCAGGATACAGAAATAACTAAGAAAAAAATCCATAGTCCTCCTACACAAAGTATAAAAGAGCTTAAAAAGAAAGTGGAAATGTACCTTTTACCTGGAGAATTTAATTACCCTTTACATTAGCTGCAAATTGCATTAAATATCTTGGGGTAACTCCAACCAAACAAGTAAAAGGCCTGTATGATTAGAACTTTAAGTCATTTAAAAATATGTCAGAAAATGGAAAGATCTTCCATGCACCTGGATATGTAAGATCAACATAGTAAAAATGGAAATTTTACCAAAAACAATCTATGGATTCAATGCAATCCCAATAAAAATTTCAGCACAATTTTTCACAGACTTTTAAAGAACTGTACTCAACTTCATATGGAATAACAAGGAACCAAGGACTGCCAAAGCAATCTCCTTCAGTATTAAAATCTTGGGAGGCTTCACCATCTCTGACTTCAAGATATGCAATAGAGGTACAGTAACCAAAACAACTTGGTACTGGCATATAAAATAGACTAGTGGATCAATGGAATCAAATTGAAGACCCTGGCATTAATACATACACTTATGTGCACCTGATTTTTGACAAAGAAGCTAAAAATATACAGGGGGAAAATAGTTTTAAAAGTGGTGAGTGTCGCATAAAAGGAGTTTGGCAGTGTTCCACCAGTTTCTACTTTATGGAACAGTATGTTGAGTATTGGTATTAGTTATTCCTTGAATTTCTGGTAGAATTTTGCGGTGAAACCATCTGGTCTTGGGCCTTTTTTATTTGGGAGAGTTTCAATAACAGCTCCAATTTCCTTTGGTGTTATAAGTCTGTTTATGCCATTAATCTGTTCTTGATTGAATTTTGGTAATTGGTACTTGTCCAGGAAGCTGTCCATTTCTTTTATGTTTTCCATTTTAGTATAGATTTCCAAAGCAGATGCCCCTCAACTGAGGAATGAATTAACAAACTGTGGTACATCTACACAATCGAGTACTACACAGCAGTAAGATAAAAAATGATATACTAAATTTTGCAGGCAAATGGCTGAATTTGGAAAATATCTTCCTGAATGAGGTCTCATAAACCCAGAAGGTTAAGCAGGACATGTACTCACTCATTAGTGAACCTTAAGCAAAAGCACTCTTATGTCATTGAGAGAGGGAAGGTCTTTAGCATGAATCTCTTCAATCTTCAGTTTTCCTTACAATGATACTATTTAGATCCAGTATCCATCTGCATTTTGTCTTCTAAAATTCAAACTGAATTTGCTACTATTGCTAAGAATTAAATACAATGAATAAATGAGAAAAAGAAAAGTTAAGTGACAGAAACTTTAAAAAGGCACAGAATTCTAGTCCCAACTCTAGTCCAGTCAAAGAGAGTGAGAAGGGTTTATATAATAAGCAAAGGTGTCCAGATCATGATGGGGAAATCCGCAGAGACAGTTGAGCTACTAGGAGCTCATAAGCTCTGGACTGACAGTTGGAAACTTGCATGGATTGAACTAGACACTCTGAATGTGGAAGAAAGTGTGTGGCTTGGGCAGATTGTGGGGCCTCTGGCAGTGGGACCAGGATTTATTTCTAGTGTATGAACTGGCTTTTTGGAGCCCATTCCCTATAGAGAGATACCTTGCTCAGCCTCCATATAGTGGATGGGTTTAGTCCTGCCTAAACATGATATGCAGACTATACTGACTCCCTGTGGGAGTCCTTACCCTCTCTGAGAAGTGGCTGACAGGTAGGGTGGGGAGAAGGTGGGGGCTAGTAGGAGGAGGGGAGGAAAGGGGAACTGTGGTTGGTATGTAAAATTAAAAAAAAATCTTTTAAATAAAGAAAAAATAATGAGTTCATACCATACATGACAATTGCTTACTTGATTCTCCTTAATTCTAGCATTTGTACTTGAGCCCAACTAACTCTTGTATAATATTTATAACTTTGCAGTTTCTTCAAAGTTACTGGATATAATCATTTTGGCTGTTTGAAAGCCTTGGGCTGTTTTGTGTAATCTTAGAAGGCAATGCTGAGACTGGTTCTTTAAATTCCTCTGTTTGGGTTTGAATATCTTTGTGTTTCCTCTTAACAGGCTTTTCTAAGACTGTCTTTTTGGCATTCACATTAACTGATTTTTTAAATGATAAAAAAATAAGCCAATAATATTTATGATAAACATTATGATAAACACTATGATGATGATTCATCTACATTATTTATCTTCTCCTTTACTGGTTCCAGTTTCAAATCATCTAGAGTAATATCTAAGAATGACCAACCACCTTCCATTGCCTTCAATGAATTCCCCTATTTAAGAAAACCCATTTACTCACCAAACTTGTTGTCAGTGACAGTTCAGATGATTATGAAATAGGGCCGCTACGTAGTGTGGAAGCAGACCAAAGAGAGGGTTCAAAATGAGAAAAAAAAACACAATCCACCAGGAGAGGGAGGTCACTGTCTGAAAAACTTACCCATATGAACATGGAGAAGAAACACGTGTGACTGTCTCTGCCTAAGCGTAGTGATAACTCTGAACAGAAAGTTTAGCCAGCTGGTAATTACTTCTCTGGCCACATGTTGCTCTAGCCATCAAGTGAATTTTTGGAAACTCATGTCCCAACATTTGAGTGCCAAAAATTGTACAAATTCTAGTTAGCATTTAATGAGAACCCAAAGTCAGATATTATGGAAAAGCTGGAATATAAGAGAGAGGAAACAGACCACAGTCAATTCTCATCCACCTCTCAGGCCAAACAGATTAAAAGTTATCTTCAAGAGTCCTCTGCCTGACAGGTAGCTCCTACAGAATGCCTGAATGTCTGCCTATGCCAGCCTTAAATATCTTCTCTGCCTATTTATTTCAGTTTTAGGTTGAACACTGCATCATAATCCTAAAGTTAGGATTAAAGGTGTGAGCTACTACTGTTTGGTTGTGAGGCCTTGAAGACACACAAATACAGAAAGATCTCTGTCTGCTGAGTGATGGGATTAAAGGCATAGGCCATGACTTTGTCACCTCATGCTCAGATTAAAGACTCTGACTCTCATAGTTTCACTGTGGGTTATTCTCTTCTCTGATATTCCAGGCTTATTTTATTAAATATATAATATACCACTACAGTGCACATGATCTGTGTAGGTTTAAGCCAAACACATATCACAACATGAAATCAATAGTATATATGGAATATTATGCCTAGTCAAGGAATTTTTGGCAAGTAATAGCTTGAGAGAGAGACAATTATGAAAAGGGAAAGCCTTTAAAACATATTGTACATTATAAGTTCAATTTATATGGAGTATGCATTTAATATGCATGCATGGCACAGATTAGTAGAAAAGAAAACCTACCCTTTGTAAACAGACTTACATTCCAATAATACCACATAATATTCTCTGAATGTAATTAGAGTAGTTCCTCTGAGGCCTAAGTATTTTTACTGCTAATTCTATAATCTACTTTATTAAGAATATCTGTTCATCATTTCCAAAACTATGTGGTATCTAAACTACAAAAAAAAAAACAACAGAAAAACACAATTCTTGCGGATTCATGAAAATGCCATCAAGTTACTACAAATTTATCAGAGTCCATGACTTGTGAACCTCAAAATATTGGGAATATACTTCTACAGCTATTGGTTTGGGAACTATGTAGACTTTACCTAGAAGTAATTCAGAATCTATGCATTGCTTAATAGATCAGGGACTGTAATTTAAGACATTTATAGTCTCAAGTAAATGCTATCCACTGGATGTTGTAATGATCCTAGTACCTTTACTTAAACCTGTATTCATTTTTGTAAATGTCACATTTATTATCTTCCATTTTTATTTTAGCTTTTATGTTTCTAAAATCCCCAAAACTACACTGAACATAGTCAAAGCCTAATCATAAAGCTTTCAAGATGCTCCAAGAAAGATTTTCAGCTTTATAATACAGTGGCTTCTACTATATTTTTAATAAGGGTAATTAAACCTGGTTTTGTGAATTATTTCTTTTTAAAAAGTGTTCATTCTCATTGCAAGGATTTCTTCTGTTTGATATCACCCTCTACAAATTTCTGAAGTAGATTTTGATTTCATTGTCTCTCCGGAGAACAACAGTTATTGATCAATAACTGTCTTATATACTCCTAAATTTAATCTTTATCTATTATCTTCTTTTGAATATCATAAAACAAAAGACATTTTGTTGCTATTTTTGTTTTTTGTTTTCTCTGCAAATGTGAAATGTGACTTTAGTACTATTTCCTTCCATGGAAAACACTTTGAACTCATCTATTTTCTACTATAAGGAGAGAGTTAATACATTACACAACATTTGGGAGGCTTCTATCAATTTTAAAATTATATTTCCATGCAGATATTTGTTTTGCAGAAGTATTTTTTGTTGTTTATTTTTTTATTTATTTAAAAGGGTTTTTTTGTTGTTGTTGTTTTTGGGTTTTTTTCTTTGTTTTTTTTCATTATTTTGTATTTATCAAGAAAAACAGTAAAATGAATTTAAAATGCTGATAATTTAACAATAACTATAAATAAAATAAAAATCATAAGCATGACTTATCAAGGGTGATAATGCAAATAAGTTTGCTACACATAAAATTACTTTGTGTTCAGCTTTCACTCTGAATTTTTTTTCTATCCCTGTATATCCTTATTCAAGGTCCAGTCCCCCTCCCAACACATCAGGTCATTTTTTCTTCTCCACAGCTCCCCATTCCCTCCCTGGGCAAGCAGCAGACAGTGCCATGGTCCCACTGACCCAATAATGCTTAGTTCAGTCTCCACTCCTGGCCAAATCCAGTTTTGTCCACCCTCCCTCAAGAGTGAGTCAGGTGTTCCTCTAGGTGGAGTGGGGTCCTAAGGGTCAGTCCAGGGTCTTTGTGATCCCAAGCTGTTCAGTGGTTGTGGTTTGCAGCTTGGGCATGCTTGGCATTGTTCTTGTTTGTTTGTTTAGAGACCACTAATGAGTGAGTACATCCCCAGCTTATCTTTCTGAGTATGTGATACCTCGCTCAGGAGGATATTCTCCAACTCCATCCATTTTCCTGTGAATTGTAGGATATCATTTTTTCTTACTGCTGAGTGGTATTCCATTGTGTAGATGTACCAAAGTTTGTTAATCCATTCTTCAGTTGAGGGAAATCTAGGTTGTTTCCAGGTTCTTGCTAATACAAATAATGCTGCTATGAACATAGTTGAGCTAATATCTTTGGAGTGTGAATGTGACTCTTTTGGGTATATACCCAAAAGTGGTATTGCTGGGTCCTTGGGGAGATTGATTCTCAATTTTCTGAGAAACCGCCATATTGCATTCCAAAGTGGCTGAACAAGCTTACACGCCCACCAACAATAGAGGAGTGTTTCCCTTGCTCTGCATCCTCTCCAACATAGGCTGTCATCTGTGCCTTTTATCTTAGCCAATATAACATGTGTTAGGTGGTATCTCAAAGTTGTTTTGATTTGCATTTCTCTGATGGCTAAAGATGATGAGCACTTTTTCAGGTGCCTTTCAGCCATTCGTAGTTCCTCTGATGAGAATTCCCTTTTTAGATCTGTACCCCATTTTTTGATTGGGTTATTCAAGGTTTTGGGATCTAGATTCTTGAGCTCTTTATATATCTTAGAGATCAGTCCTCTATCACTTGTAGGATTGATGAAAATCTTTTCCCATTCTGTAGGCTGTCATTTTGTCCTATTGACAGTCATTTTGTCCTATTGACAGTGTCCTTTGGCTTTGCAGAAGCTTCCTAGCTTCAGGAGATCCCACTTATTGATTGTTGGTCTTAGTGTCTGTGCCACTGGTGTTATGTTTAGGAAGTGGTCGCCTGTGCCAATTTGTAGAAGTGTATTTCCCACTTTCTTTTCTATCAAGTTCAAAGTGGCTGGGTTTAAGTTGAGGTCTTTGATTCACTTGAATTTGAGTTTTGTGCAGGGTGACAGGCTCAGATCTATTTGCATTTTTCTACACACTTCCATCCAGCTATGCCAACACCATTTGTTAAATATACTATCTTTTTTCCATTGAATGTTTTGGGCGTCTTTGTCAAAGATCAGGTGTTCATAGATTTTTGGGTTAATATCTGGATCCTCAATTCTATTCCATTGATCCTCAAGTCTGTTTTTATGCCAGTACCAGGCTGTTTTTATTACTGTAGCTCTATAGTATAACTTGAAGTCAGATGATATGGTTATATACATAAGTGACCCACAAAATTCTTCCAAGGAACTGCTACAGCTGATAAACACCTTCAGCAATGTAACAGGATACAAGATTAACTCAAAGAAATCGGTAGCCCTTTTATACAGTAAAGATAGAAGAGCTGAAAAAGAAATAAGGGAAACATTAACCTTCATAATAGCTAAAAGGGTTTTTTATCTTAACTTGGATGGGATACAGGGGGCGAAGAAAGTATTTTTTAATAGAAAATTCTAAATAGTTTATTTTTATAAATAAAGTCATAATTTTTATCCCTGTATATCCTTTTCCAAACTCCCTTTCCCCTCCCATCCCTTCCAGTCACTCTCTCTTCTCCACATCTCTTTATCTCCTCAGTTCCCCTTCCCTCTCCACATCTCACTAGTCCTCAGCTTCTCCCCACCCTACTCCTCATCCACTTCTCAGAGAGGGTAAGGACTCCGACAGGGAGTCAATTAAAACATTATCTTCATTGGTCCCATATAGTAGTAAAACACAAAAAAGTCAGTAAAAATTGAGCATTTCAAAAGTATCTAGTCTTTAGACAAATTATGTCCACCGTCTCCTTCTACAGTTGGATAATAGTACCCACAAGATACTCTCAAGTCAATTCTAACCCTGTCTGAACTTGTTCTATCACTGTCCTGTTTCAATATCCTTTAAAAATGTCTTACATTTTGTAACCATTCTTTCTATTCCCAATTTATTAAAACTCCTAGATTTTCTCCCGTAAAATGCATGCCACAAAATTTTCACCTTAAATAAGTGTACTGCCTTGAAACGCACCATATAATGTATTAATATTTAAGCCAATCTTTCTACTTACTGCTAACGTATACTTTCTTATTGTCTGTAATCACCTGGTGGAACATTATGTTGTTAAGCATTCCGTCACCCATTATTTTCTTTACTTACCTTTGGACTTTTTAAATTTAAAATCTTCCATTGATGTCTTAAATTTGTCGTCCTGACTGGGGAATTACACATGACGTTTTATTAAGAACATTCACTTTTTTCTGTGTTAGATTTCACTGGGCTTTAGCCAGTAACTTTTTCTGGTCTGATTAGAAGCTGTATACTTGTCACTGTAATAAAATTCTGTTCAGAGAGATTAGATACCGAGCAAATTTCATTTCCCTCTCATATCTTTTTACTCTATCCTTTGAGACCTCATTTTTTCTTTTACAAAAGTAGAGCCTGATATGGCCAAGCACATTGTCTACCTTCTAAGTAAACTTCTGAATTCATTTAATTCTTTCATTATTTTTATTCTGACATTAGTATATTAAAGAAAATACTACAAGAGACATTTTGAATTATTTTTCACACAGATGGAAAAATCTTAAAGTAATAAGAAAACAATATGAAAAATACAACAAAATGATAATTTGTTATAACTATAGTGATTTGATTCTTATATTGCAAAAATGCAGCAATATTGGAAAATTTATTAGTCAAAATAGCAATACTATTTAACATGCTTCACTACATGATTAAATTTTGATGAAATTAGTTAAAATCTTCAAATATAAAGAAAAATTAATAAATTCAGCAATCATTCATAAAATGTCAGGGTAAAAATAGTCAAGAGTGTCCTTACTGGGATAAACCATTGATGAAAATCTCAATACTTCATAATCAAGAGAAAAGGAATTATTTTACAATATAAGTCTTAACTCTACATTAATCTGTATTCAGAACAAACATGGTGCCTCAAAACTTCCTAAAACTACAGTTCCAGGGTATCTGACGCTGTTCTTTTTACAGTCTCTAGTATTACACATTCATAGTGCATATCCATGCCCTTGGCCACACATACACACACACACACACACATATATATATAATAATATATGTTAAAATTATAAAATGTTTAGTATAGATAATTTTACAAATGTAAATAATTTAATTTGGATTTATGCTATTTATAATATATAATATATATTTAAATTAACTATTTAAATATTTAAAGAATATTGATATATTCTTTCTCCAAACTATGTAGATTAAAAGTTATCACCCAAAATATAGCAAAATAAAATAAAGATATTAGAATTAATCGGGCAGAAGTGTATTTAATATAATTAATACACATATATGTTTGTTTTTGTTGTGTATAATATGGTCCATTTCTGAGTTACAACAAGAAATATGTTAGCTTTTTAAGCCAAGATCAATGTTACACAAGGTATTCAATAACTTCTGTGGCAAGTACTAGTTCACATCAGTAAGAATAAAGAATATACATATATATGTATTTACACACACACACACAAATATATATATATATATATATATATACTTTTGCAAGCCATGGAATTTTATTATTAAAGACAATGATCAGATAAAATAATTATTAACTCACAGCAAGAACTATACAAACTATAGCCTAGTATTTTAGGATTGAATACTATATCCCAAAGTTTAATGGCAATTGAGGTAAAGCATTATCTATCCTCTGAAACAAAATAAAGACACAACAATTAAGTTAACAGAAAAACAAACATAATTTTCTATTGTTTATATTAAATAATAGATTTTATGGAAAATACAGTATAAGATATCTAGTAATGAATATACATTCACAAAAATACTTTATTCAGATTATAAAGTCAACATGTGAAACTGCTCAGAATATCATTTCAATGGTCTTACAGGGAAAGAAAATATCTACTTCAAGTTTTTTTGTTTATCTTTATTTATTTTACTTTAAATGTACAAATATTTTGATTACATGGATATATGTGCACCATTTGCATTTCTGTTTGGTCTCCTAGAACTTGGGATATGTATAGTTATGAGAATCCATATGAGTATACTGAGAATCAAAGCTGAGTCTTCTGCAAGAGAAACAAGAACTCTTAAACCACTGAGCTATATCTCTAGCACAGGTACTTCAATTTGTAAGAAAAAAACATTACTTCATATAAAATGACATTTTCCTTTATATATTTTCATAATCTTGTATGTATGTATATGAACACTCATGTTTACATTTGACTCATTCAATTCTATAGTATTTGTCATAGTCACAGTTTTATTGCTGAGAAGAGATACCGTGACCAAGATAACTCTTATAAAAGAAAGCATTTAATTGTGGGCTTGCTTACTGTATCAGAGGTTTAGTCCATGTTCATCATGATAGGAAGTATGACAGTAAGAATGGTAGATGTGGTGCTGGAGAAGTAGTTGAGAGCTACATATTGATCCATAGACAGAAAGAGAGAACGTTCTCAATATTATAGATTGTAGGATTACGTTAGAAGTAACACCATTAATTCTTTTCACTCCTATTAGCCTCTTCCAAGATATAGTATCTTCCAATACTTTCAGAGCTAATCCAGAGGAAAAAAGTTACCATATCAATTCTAGTTTCATTTATCTTTACATTACAAAAATTACACACTAATAATTGATAAGGATGCAGTTGCATCTTTTCAACTAACAGTGGTGGTTAATCAATGAGAGTAGGACAAGGTATTATTTAGAGACCTCTAAGGCCTCCTTGACCTGTTACAAATGAAGATATATTTCATACTTGGCACCAAATTTCTGTTTAATGACCCTTGGATTGGGGAAGTATTACCATCCAGATTCTCAGAATAACTCCTTTCTAAATCTCCTTTTCAAATTATTTAAAATTTTTATTTATTTTTATAAGTGTGTCTGTACATGTTTACTTACATATGTGCAAGTATATGAGGATGAAAGAAGAGAATGTCAGATCTCATGGAGCTTGAGTTACAGGTAATTATGGGCCACTCAACCTAGGTGCTCTAAACCAAACTAGTTTTCTAGAGGAGCAGTAAGAATTGAATCACTCCAGCCAATAAGTTTTAAATTTGTAAGTTTACATATAGCATTTTTATGAATCCTCAGGTTTACTTAATCCTTGCTCCCTGGTCCTTCCACATACCTCAGTTCCCATTTAGACTTAACCTTTCCACACCAATAATTTACCTTCTTTGTTTTCACAGCACCTATATTCTAGTCATCACTCATCCCCTTAAGACAACCTCCAGCCCAATCTTACCGATGCTATTTTCCTCTAAAGATACTTAAACACAGACATTTAAAGAACTGAAGCTAGGACACACTTATAAAAGAGAACAAGTGCATTTGTTTCTAAACCTGGGTTACTATACACTTTCCGCCCATTTACTTACAAACTTTAAGATTTTAATTTTTCTTCACAGCTAAATAAACTTTCATTGTGCATATGTACAATATGTTCTTTATACTATTCGACAGGTGGTGTATATATAGGGTGATTTAATTTACCTATTATTAATAAAGGACTTCATCTTAGCCTCCTCATGCATAATTTATATTTCTTTCCTAAACTGAAATTAACTCCACTCTACACCTTCCTCCAAATTTTCCTGTGCCCCTCCAAAATTCATGATGTCATCTTTAATTGCTATTTTTCAATGTATATGCAGACATATATACATGATACATGCAAATATGTGAATAACTTACTGATTCCATTAACTTTTGTTAGTATTGTAAGTCTCCAGTGCTAACCTCTTAGGATTTTACAGTCTATTTCCCTGAAGAAGATTAATTCTCCATCTCTTAATAGCCATTTATCACTTGTTTCTATTTACCTATGACTGGGACAATGTAAAATTTTTTTCTGTCCATGCTTGAATGTCAGTTGGTGTTGCCATTATGCTGGTGGACAGTTGGTGCTATCTTTATGCCATTCCTGTTCAGAAAGCCATATTGTTGAAAGTTAATGTGTAGCTTCTCTATCATATTAAGAAAATGCTATTTTACAGCAGATGTTTTGGTCTTCTAGCTTTTACAATCTTTCTACCTCTTCTTCCTTGATCTTTGCAGGGCCTTAGGTAATGGGATTATGTTACAAATATATAGTTTCTATAGGATTGCTGATTACACTTCTTTGGTAGCTTTTTCAATAGTCAGTTCTATATCTACACATTCTATATTTTTTCAGCTTCTTGAATACCAACTGCTTGGTGTCATCAATAAGACAATCTCAGAGATATTCAGCACACCATTAAAGAATTTGAATGTGTGATAGTCTTATTCCTGCTTACAATGTGAAAGAAGACCACTTCTGCTGACATTTCATGAGACATTTTTGGTGGAACCTAGAGCAAGTCAAGCAGTATAGCAGAATACCATCTCCCTAGGGCATTTGCCAATCTGAGTGGAATAGAAACAGCAGAAGAAAAATGTTTCAGGTTACCAGAAAATTGAATTCCATTCTAGCAAAATCTCAGATTATAGTTCTTTTCATTGCTTTATTTCATAGGAAATTTTTGAGAAGGCAAGCTTAGTTCTTAAAAAATAACAATTTCAAGTCTAAACATAATAACAAAGACCTCCAAAATGCAAACTTTCATATAATTATAAACTCTTTGGAAGGGAAGAAGAGAATTTAATACACTATAGTAATACTTATGTCTTTTTTTAAGTTTATGAACACAAGTTTATTCTGAGAATAGTTCATACATTAAGTTCAAAGAGAAAAGCAGGATTTTAAAATGTGTTTGAGGGAACATGTTTGTGTGTCTGTATGTTTGTGTGAATGTGTTTGTTTGCATGTATATGTGTGTGTATGCATTTGTATGCCTCTGTTTGTGTGTGTGTGTGTGTGTGTGTGTGTAGACACCAAGAGTTGAATCAGGTATTTTTCTTTTTTATATAATTATTTATAAAATAAAGTCTTTGTCATCCATGTATATCCCCTTTCTCCCCATCCCTTCCCTCTTCCCAACCCCCCAGTCAGTCTTCAGCCACTCCCCTTCCCAGCCCCCAGCTCCTCCTCCAAAAGTGCAAGAAGTCACAAGGTGGGCTCAGTATGGTGCATCCACTCCAGGCAAGTTTGATTTCCTCATCCTAATATCAAGAGTTCATTTGGTGTTCCTCTGAAGGGAATGGGCTCTGAGATACCATCCTACTCACAGAAACACAGTCTGATTCCTCCCCCTCGAGGCTCCACATACTGCTCATGTCAATCAAAAGTTACCTACCCTCAGAGAGCCTAGCTCTTTTTCTCTATGGTTCTCAAATGGCTGTTCTTGATTCAGTGAGCTCCCCAGAGCTCCAGCCAGCCATCACTTTTGGGAATTATTCTCAGAATACCTATTTCCTTGCTCAGACACTCTCCTCTCCCTCTCTCAGCCCTATGTTCAGCCATGTATCTATGCTTCCATCTCTATTCATTCTTGGGTGTAGGTTCTGTGATGACACTTAGGGTGATCACACACATAATTATAGGAAAGTACTGTCGAGTCACCAACTTCACTATTGGTTGGAGACCTAGCCAGGGATATCCTGTGAGTTCTTGGAGGTTTCCCTAGCACCTGATCTCTTTCCAACCCCACATTGGCTTCCTTTATTAAGATCTCCATCTCTCTTTCTTTTTCTTCCTCTTTGTTGCTCCTCTCACTCAATCATCTCCTTCTCTCATGATTTCTTCCCACCTCTTCTTTGTTGAAACCCCTTATGCTCCCAATTAGCTAAGGAAATCTTCTGTATTTTCTCTTTCTAGGGGAATCCCTGTATGTCTCCTAAAATTCTTTCTAATCCAATATGTTCAGGGGTTGTGGTTTGCAGCTTAGGCTTTCTTTGCTTTTTGTCTAAATTCCGATTATGAGTGAGTACATCCCTTGCCTATCTTTCTGGGCTTATGATACCTCACTCAGAAGGATATTCTCCAAATCCATCAATTTGCCTGCAAATTTTAGGATGTCATTTTTTTCACAGCTGAGTAGTACTCCATTGTGTAGATTTCATAATAGGGGAAAATAAATAAAATGGATAATGAATGTTTAGCTTATTTAAGTTTTATAAAGAAAGCAGAATGTGCAATAATTACAATGTTACACTTTATCTAATTTAATTCATGACTGTCTCAAAACACCTTCCTGGTTTGGTCCAATCTGAAAGGAAAGGAAACTGAGTCTCTGAAATTATGTGACTTTCTTATTTAAGGTCTAGCAACCTAGGGCTGAGAATAATGTTTATCCATAAAAAATATGATGTTTTTCCTACCATTTCCATACCCCCTTTAATTTTCCTTTTACTAAAAATGAGAAAACAATTCAGAATAGAATTTTTTAATGATATCACAGGAATATTACAGTGGATTCAAGTTCTTACATGAGAAGATTTAGAGCTACTTTCTGGGGCAATGTTGCTGTCATAGTTTATTGTATTTGTTTGTGAAATCTGTGGACATATTAATGACCGTCATTCAAAACACCAATTAACAAATACATAGGAAGTATTCTAGTAAGGGTGTTTGAACTTGTAGAAAAAATTAATAGGATACACTGGAAATAGAAGTGAGGAAATATCTAAACTACAGACACTGGAAAACAGCACAATGTTCACAGGCCTGAAATCCATAAGGTAGTTTTAACCATCAGAATCTATCTGATCTTTGTGGTAGCTACTTGTGATTTATAGCCTCTATAACTCTTTTCCCCAAACACCAATTTGTGAGAGATGTAAAACACAATTCTGGGTATTCATTTGGCAAGAAAATATGCCTTTCTTTTGCGAGCATAGATCACTTAGGTACATTGTTGATACAAATAGCAATTGCAATGTCATCATGGGAATTAGCATGAATGCTTATCTTTGGAGATTTTAAAATATTATTGAATAGTACATGAATATTTTTCTTCCTCAAAATAAGAATAATTTGACTATAACAGAAAGGTCATAGAGCAATGAGAACTCAAATGAAATCTACTTACATTCCTTAAATAATTTTGAATATGTTGTTCAAGCCAGATAACTGGACCTAGAATCACTAGTTTCTACTTACTTGAGAGTCACTCAACTATCAGATAGCAATGTGATCAAAAAGTAGAAATAAAATAAGAAGAGAATGTATTTTATTCATTCAAAATAAGTAGACCATTTCAAAAAGGACATTCTATTGAAACTATTTGAAATTCCATCTAAATTAAGATTCAAATAGAGCTAAAAGGTATTCTGTGTGTTGGAAAATACTATATTAAGATGCGTTACATTTGTTTCTGCTGTGGAACATTTGATTTTATGATGCAAAGATATGCTGCATTCTTACATGTTGCATATGTTTAACTCTGTGAAGCTGTGTTACATTGCCAGTCAAAAGTAACTGATTAGAGGGTATTTTCCAAATTTTTCTATCAAGTTCGTAGTAGTTGGGTTTATGTTGAACTCTTTGATCCACTTGGGTTTGAGTTTTGTGCAAGGTGAGAGGTTTCGATCTATTTGCATTCTTCTACATACTATTATCCAGTTATTCCAACACCATTTGTTGAAGATAATATCTTTATTCTATTCTATTGAAAAAAGTGTTTTGGCCTCTTTGTCAAAATTTTTGAACAACAAAAATCAGTTGTTCATAGGTATGTGGATCAATGTCAGAGAATTCAATTCAATTTCATTGATCCACAAGTCTATTTTTATACCAGTACCAGGCTGTTTATATTATTCCAGCTCTATTATATAACTTGAAGTCAGGAATGATGTTGCCTCCTGAAGTTCTTTTATTGAGCAGGATTGTTTTGGAATTCGTGGGTTTCCTGTTATTCCATATGAAGTTCAGTTTTGTTAATTCAAGGTCTATAAAAATGTGTTCATATTTTGATGGACAGTGCACTGAATCTGTAGATTGCTTTTGGTAAAATTTACATTTTTACTATGTTGATCTTACCTATTCAAGAGAATGGAAAAATCTTTATATTTTCTGATATCCTATTGAATTTCTTTCATCAAGGACTTAAGGCTTTTGTCAGACAACTCTGCTTCTACTTTGGTTAAAATTACAACAAAATACTTATGGCTATTTGTAGCTATTATAATGGGTGGTGTTTCTCATTTCTTTTTCAGCCCATTTATCCATAGTATATAGGAGGTCTATAGAATTTTTAGTTAATCTTGTATCCTGATACATTGCTGAAGATGTTTATCAGCTGTACGAGTTCCCTGGTAGAATTTGCAGTATCACTATGTAAACAATCATATTATCTGCTAATAGAGATAGTTTGACTTCTTCCCTTATATTTACATCCCCTTAATCTCCTTTTCTTCTCTTATTGCTTTAGTTAGAACTTCAAGAACTATTTTGAATTGATAAGGAGAGACAGGACAGCCTATAACACCAGTAGCACACACACTAAGAACAACAATCAGTAAATGGAACTTCCTGAAACTAAGTAGCTTCTGTAAGGCGAAAGACACAGTCAATAAGACAAAACTACAGCCTAAAGAATAGGAAAAGATCTTCATCAAACCTACAACTGATAGGACTGATCTCTAAAATATAAATAGAACTCAAGAAACTACAGCCCCAAAACATAAATAACCCAATTAAAAAATGGAGTTCAGAACTAAAAAGGTAATTCTTAGCAGAAGAATTACAAATGGCTAAAAGACTTGAAAAATTGCACAACATCTTTAGCCATCAGATAAATACAAATAAAATCAACTTTGAGATACTACCATACATCTGTCAGAAGGGCTAAAGTCAAAAACACAGATGACAGCCCATGATGGAGAGGTTGCAGAGCAAGGGAAACACTCCTCCATTGTTGGTGAGAGTGCAAGCTTGTGTAGAGACTCTGGAATGCAGTATGGTGGTTTCTTAGAAAACTGGGATCCAAGCATTATTCAGTCAGTGGGACCATAGGACTGTCTGCTCCCTGCCCAGGGAGGGGATGGGGAGTTGCAGAGCAGAAAAATGACCAGATGTGATGGGAGGGGGAAGGGACCTTGAATAAGGATATACAGGGATGGAAAAAAAATTCAGAGGGAAAGCTGAACACAAAGTAAATATATGTGTAGCAATCTTATTTGCATTACCACTGTTGATAAGCCATGCTTATGATTCTTATCCTCTTTATAGTTATTGTTAACTTTTCCGCATTTTAAATTCATTTTACTGGGGTTTTTTTTTGATAAATACAAAATAAAGAAGGAAAAAAACAAAAAAAAAACAAGAAAAAAGAAAACTGGGAATCAATATCCCCAAGCATCCTGCAATACCACTATTGGCCATATACTCAAAGGATGCACATTTATATTCAAAGGCATTAACTCAACTATGTACATAGCAGCATTATTTATAATAGCAGAAAATTGGAAACATGCTAGATGCCACTCAACTAAGGAATGGATTATCAAACTGTAGTACATCTACACAATGGAGTACTAGTCAGCAGTAAGAAAAGAAAAGTGACATCTTAAAATTTTCAGGCAAATGGATGGACTTGGAGAATAAACTCCTGAGCAAAGTATAACAAGCCCAGAAAGAAAGGCATGGGATATACTCCTCCATAAGTGGACTTTGCACAAAAAGCAATGAATACCCAAACTACAAACAACAACCCCTGAACAACTTGGGATCAGAAGGCACTTAAAATAGGCATCTAAGAATTCCCCTAGGAAGAAAAGTAGAGATCTCCTTAGCTAATTGGGAACATAGTAGGTTGCAACCAAGAAGAGGTGAAAACAAATGGTGAAAGAAATAGATGGCTAAGTGAGAAGACCAGAAAAGAGGTAGAAAGAAAAAGAAATGGTGTCTTAATAGAGAAAGCCAATGTGGAGTTGGAAAGAGACAAGTTTCTAGGGAAACATCAAATAACTCACAAGGTATCCTTGGCTAGGTCTCAAACCAATAGTGGAGGCATTGCCTAGACTGGACTTCCCCTATAATCAAATGAATAACCACCCTAAGTGTCATCATAGAACCTATATCTAAAAATGAAAAGAGATGGAGGCAGAAATCTATGGCTGAGCACTGGGCTGAGCTCCTGATCCAGATGATTGGGGGAGGAGGGTCTGTATCAGCAAGAGGATAGGGATTATAAGGAAAATTTCCACATCAATGAGTGGCTGGAGCTACAGGGAGCTCACTGAACCAGAACAGCCACTGAGGAACCATCAAGAAAAGGAGTTAGACTCTCCAAGTGTAGACAACTGTTGTTTGGTGTGGGCAGGATGTGGAGCCTCAAGGGGTAGGGTAAGACTATGTTCCTGTGCATGGACTGAAACCTCAGAGCCCATTTCCTCAAGAGGAACACCTAATACAGTCTTGATATTAAGATGAGGAAATCTGACTTTCCTGGAGTAAATACACTGATGAGCTGACCCACGTTGGGATTTCTTGCCCTTTTGGGGGAGATGATGGAAGGTTGGGAAGGGGGAGGCTGAAGACTGACTGGAAGGATTGGGAGGAGAAAAAAGATGGGGAGCAAAGGGATACATGAATAAAAATGACATTATATTATAAATAAAATGATAAAGAAATGAAAATACCTGATTACTCTTAAAAAGAGTTATGAAGGAAAGAGGGTAGGCAGGGCTGGCACTTAGAGAGAATATAAAAGAGGTGAAATATGGAATGAGGAAGAAGAAATGTGTAAAAGAAGAAAAGAGAATACAAGAAGCTAGTTACCCAGCTATACAACAAACCACAGAGGAAGAAGTAAGAAAAAAAGTATACAGAAATAAAGATAAAAATTCAGAGACTAAACCTAGGTAGTGTATACTGTGTATAGGCTTAAGAAAGAAATAATATGGGTGTGTATAGACTGGCATAGAAAAGGTAGATAATTTAAAAATATTGAAGCAAAGTCTTACATGATAAATGTAATGTAAAGGAAAGAAGTCATATAACAATAAAAAATACACAGGGAGTCTGAATTCTATATAGCATTGTGTTGATTTTGAAATTTTTGAATGCTGATAAGCAAACAAAACCTTCTAAGAAACATGGAATTGAGAGAGGGAAATATAGCAGCCTAGATATTTTAAGAATGCTTTACATTTAAAATGGAAGTAAAAAATGCATTGGAAAAGAGATTTTTACTTTTGTTTCCATAGGTTGTGTATTAATTCAATGTTAATATAAGTAAAATTTGACTGGGAAAGATATTCTGACATGTCAACAAATATTACTCCTGCTCTTCCAGAATTTGGCCATTATTTCAAATATTCTCAGGAAACTGAAAGATGCCTTAACCCACAGACAAGAGGAAGCAGTCTAGAGAAAATGACTCCCACGTTGCCAAGAGTTGGAGTGTAGAAGGCTTTGGTCATTTCTTGTGTCATGAATGTTTGTTATCACTGTAGGAAATGTAGGAATATAGGATAAAATGACAAGTATTAGTGTCAGATATTTTACACTGCCATGGATTGCAGTGTATTGACACAAATTTAATTTTGTTGCACTGTATATATGCTTCTACTCTAGTTTGGGGTATTATACTTATGCAAAATTACTTAAAAATTCAATAATTGAGATATGAGGCTAGTAGTTAATCTATAATAATCAAACTTGTAGTTACATTAGTTATGTTTTCAAGGTTAAACAGTTATATTTTAGACATGATTTCTCAAATATTTCAAAGACCTATAGAATATAGCATTTAAGATGTTTAATAACCTATGTTTTCATGACAATGAGACACACCAATTTGCTTCATAAAAGGATGATGACCATCAAGAAAACTCTGGAGGAGTTTGTGTCCATTGTGGCAAGATTAGCCATTTTGTCAAGAAACCACTTTTTCATTGAATAACTGTGTGCTATGCAGACTGCACATGCAAGATCCATAGGAAAGTACCTGCCAAATTTTGCCAATACAAGCCAGAACATTTCTTCAATTTTTCTGCTTCATTGAAAAGTCTTACAGATATTCTATGCCTTTTGGCTGAAAATGGTTATACCAACATTGCAAATCAACTTTGGGTGCCTGGGAAGGCAGTCATATGTCTTTGTTATTTCTAAAATTTTGGAAGCTACTTTCACTGTGCTCTCTGTTTATTCAGGTAATATGAGATCATTCTTCCATCCAAGACTTTGGGAATCTTGAATGTAGTTGAAGACTAGATTATTGTAGTTGCAGTTTTTAATTATTATAATAAGTAAATTATGTATAAACTTTGGAGTCACTAAGATAAGTTGGAAAATGAAATATTTTCTCTGAACTTGCTAAATACAAGTGGACTGAATATTATAAATGTAATTCTTTCTTGACAATTGTTTTGTTATATATAGTTTTACTATGTAAAAGTTAAAACTTTTCATTTTTATTTAGGTAAAAGAACAATAGCTTTGTCCATCATTTTTGGTTTGTCATTGTAAACTTGACACGTAACTAGATGTAAATGGGAAGAAGAAGAACAACTGTTGAAGTACCTCCATCAGAATGGCCTGAGAACATACTTGTGGGCTATTTTCTTGATTGCTAAATAATGTAGGAAGGCCCAGAAAAATGATATTGATTTCATGCCTATCTGGTCAACTTGAGCTACACACACACACACAAAGAGGCAACTAACCAAGCCTGGGAAAACAAAGCAGTACTCAGTGTTCCTCATGGTCTTTTCTTCAGTTGCTGCCTCTAGATTTTCATCTCAAGTGTCTGCCTTACTATTTATAGATGATGAAGCCAAATAAACCGTTTTCTTCACTCAAACTAGTAGTTATCATGTTATTTATTACAACAATAGAAACAAAACTAAAAGATTTCATTTAAAAGAATGTATCAAGGGAATTACTTTTCGGAAGACTTGATTTTCACTTGCATAACATACACAAGAACAATATGTGAACATGATAATACAAACATAATTGCTTAAACTAATTTTCATCTTTCTATTTGTTTCTTAAATAACAATAAAGCTCAACGTGATTGGAAACTCAAAATTGTTGTCAGGGAATTCGCAATACTTAAAATATTCTAGTAAAAGTGACATGAATCCAGTGTCCATAAAGAGGTTAGATTTTCTTGTCTGTCCAGATATATAAAAAATGCATTGTGTAATGAAAGGCATAGTAAGAGAGGAAGACAAAACAATCATTTTATCTTCTAAAAATATGTAAATTGAGAACAAACCATGTTTGCAAGTGATTGTTTATGCTGCTTTTAAGTTGTGAATAATTTTCTTACAACTGCTGAACCATCTGTTAAACAGAGTGGTCTTGCCTGTTCAAAAAACTGAATGTAGTATTTTTTAAATTTCAACAAACAGCTTTTGTTTGAATCTTCTAAGCAAATATTCTAATAAATAGAAGTTCATGGTATCTGTGGGTCAAATTCAAAAGAGAAGAAAATAAGCTATCCTTTGAAAATTATTTTAAAAGTGTTTTCAGTAGAGAAAGGACAACATGCTCACGAATTCTGGCTCTTTCAGTTATACCATCTGTGTCCAAGTAAGAAACTGTCATATTTCAGCATTTTTGTGACCTTGAAAGATTAACCTTTTACTGAAAAATCTGGAAGACAGTATAAGCAGCAGCATCATTTCTAGATGTACAGTCTTCTGACTATCAAATTGTGTCCTTAATCTCATCACTAAGTCATGCTTCTAACTGCTAAATTTAGTGCTCTAACTTGCATTAAATATTATATATATTATATGTATATTATATATATGTTTCAGGATTTTTCAACATCCTATAATCAAGTTATACATACCTATCTCCCTAAATATCTACTGTATTTTTAGTTTACAAACCTTTACAAATCCTTTATTATACATTTTTTGTAATTTACAATACATAATCAATATTTATAGTGAGCCTACACTGTGATAATGCAAAAGAACTTTTATTCATTGTCTAACTAGAATGGAGTACTGAAAAATCAACTGTTCTCATTCCTCCACAGCCTTATGATAAGTATTCCAAAGGAAATTACAACTGAGACTATAACTTTTTATGCTTGGAGAAATGATTAGCATTTGAAACAATCACACACAAGGCTATATTTTATTTAGTGTCCTAATTTCAGGCATTGTGATTGAGTTCAAAATGTCATTCAAGTTTGGTCTATAATATCTGTTAAGCAACTGTGAACCATCTAGCTATTTACTATATACCATATATTCAAATAAAAGAGGAGATAATTTTCTTAAATTTGAGTTCATCTTTTCTAGTTCCATGTATTTTAAAATAATCAGATTTAACTATATTCATCTATTTACTGACAACTTGGTAGTCAGCAACAGGTTTAAAGAAGGCAGTCTTACAGTCAAGAATTTTTCTGCATAAATGAGAATGTGTTTACTATTTAAAGCAAGTAAAATATATTGAGTACCTTGTACAGATTAAAGACAGATGTTATCAAATCTAAAAACTATATAATGAATTTAAACACATCTTCACAAAAAATATTTTTAAAGAAAACATATCTCTACTTTTTTATATTTCTCTATGTTTCTCAGGCTTATGATGAATCAAGGTTAAAAAATGCTATCTTTGTTTTCTGTTGTTGTGATAAAACACTATGATCAAAAGCAACTTGAAGAATAAAAAAATTTAGTTGAATAACAGATTGTATTTCGTCATTAGAGTAAGCCAAAGCAGAGACCTGTAGACAGGAACTGAAATGGTAAATATAGGAGAACATTATTTGCTAGAATGCTTTGTGACTTCCTCAACTTCCTTTTATTGAAAAAAATTATGCAATATATTCTGATCACAGTTCCTGTCCCCTAACACTTCCTAAACCTTTATCATCTTTTCACACACCCAATTTCACACTCTTCTTTCCTTCTTTCCTTCCTTCCTTTCTCTATTCCTTCCTTCCTTTCTTCTTCATTTTCTACCTTTCCTTAGGAAGCAATAAACAACAACAAACAAGCAAAAGATTAAAAAAAAAATATACAAGAGACATACACATACAAACCAATCCCACAGAGACCCAAAATTAGAAAACATAAAATACAAGGATAATTCCAAAAGGGCAAAATTCCCACACAAAGCAAAATATGACAAAAGGTCTACCAAAAACCATTGAGTTTGTTTGTATTGATCTGCTTACTCAAGTGTCTTTAACAAACCCAGTGAGACTCCATTGGAGAGTACTAACTTTCTCTTTGCAAACAGATTTGACTTATGTGCTAATTTACCTGCTGGACTAGGGGTAAAAGCCAGTGTCCACTTCCATCTCAGCATGAAGACCTCATCTGACTTGAACCAGTTAAGGGTGTGTTCATGCTGCCACAGTCTTTGTGAGTTCATATATGTATTCGTCTTGTTTCTGGAAGACACTGTTTCCTTGCAGTCATCCTTCCCTTCTGGGTTTAAACTTCCCCTTCCAAATAGCTTTCTGAGCCCTTAAGGGAGAAGTTTGATGAAGACATCACATTTAGGACTTAGTGTTCACAAATCTTTCACTTTCTACATATTATCCAGCTGGAGTTCTCTGTATTATCTCCTATCTATTGCAAGGGAAAACTTCAGATGATGGTTGAGTGAATAACCTATCTATTAGTAGAGCAGACTGCATTTACTGGTCTTTTATTGATAGGTTTCTCTAGTGGAACAACAGTCTTTGTTTTACCTCTATAACCATGGTCTATTCCATCTCAGGATTTTGACCAACAAAACCCTTTCAAGTATGGGTGTTATATCACTGAATGGGCCTTAAATACAATTAAAGAGTGGTTAGCTATTCCTACCTTTGGATCACTATTATACCAGCATTTCTTACACACAGATCACCATTGTAAATCACAGGCTCTGTTATCTTATTTTTTCTACTATAACCCAGAACCAATTGACCGAAAGTAGTATATTCCACAGAGGGCTGAGCCCTGCTACATGAATTGCTAGTCAAGAAAATAACCTCACAGATTACCTATAGAAAAATTTGATGGAGTAAATATTCCTTTATTATTATTATTATGAACAAAGAAGTCACTCTTTCATTCCTTTTATAACCTTATTCAAGGTCCCTTCCCCCTCCTGCCACATCACGTCATTCTTTCTTCACCACAACTCCACATTTCCTCCATGGGCAGGCAGCAGACAGTCTCATGGTCCCACTGACCCAATATTGTGTAGTTCAGTCTCCACTCCTGGCAGATGCAGCTTTCTCCCCCCTCCCTCAAAAATGAGTCAGATGTTCCTCTAAGGGGAGTGGGATCCAAGGAGTAAGTGCAGGGTGTTTCTGATCCCAAGCTTTTCAGTGTTTGTGGTTTGCATCTTGGGCATGCTTTGCTTTATTCTTGTTTGTTTGTTTGTTTAGAGACCACTAATGAGTGAGTACATCCTCTGCTTATCTTTCTGAGTTTGCAATACCTCACTCAGGAGGAAATTCTCCAAGTCCAACCATTTGCCTGCAAATTTTAAGATATCATTGTTTCTTACTGCTGAGTAGTACAACATTGTGTAGATGTACCATAGTTTGTTAATCCATTCTTCAGTTGAGGGACATCTAGTATGATTCCAGGTTCTTGCTATTACAAACAATGCTGCTATGAATATAGTTGAGCTAATACATTTGGAGTATGACTGTGCATCTTTAGGGTATACACTCAGAAGTGGTATTGCTGGGTCCTTGGGGAGATTGATTCTCAGTTCTGAGAAACCTCCATACTGCATTCCAAAGTGGCTGAACAAGCTTACATTTCCACCAACAATGGAGGAGTGTTCCCCTTGCTCTGCATCCTCTCCAGCATAGGATGTCCTCTGTGTCTTTTATCTTAGGCAATCTAACAGGAGTTAGGAGATATCTCAAAGTTCTTTTGATTTTAGATTTCTCTGATGACTAAAGATGATGAGCACCTTTTCAGGTGCCTTTCAGCCATTTGTAATTCTTCTGCTGAGAATTCCCTTTTTAGATCTGAACCCCATTTTTTGATTGGGTTATTTAAGGTTTTGGGCTCTAGATTCTTAAGCTCTTTATATATCTTAGAAATCAATCCTCTATCACTTGTAGGGTTGCTGAAAATCTTTTCCCATTCTGTAGGCTGTCATTTCGTCCTATTGACAGTGTCCTTGGCTTTACAGAAGCTTCTTAACTTCAGAAGATCCCACTTATTGATTGTTGGTGCCACTGGTATTATATTTAGGAAGTGGTTGCCTGTGCCAATTCGTAGAAGTTTATTTCCCACTTTCTTTTCTATCAAGTATAAAGTGGTTGGGTTTATGTTGAGGTCTTTGATCCACTTGGATTTGAATTTTGTGCAGGGTGACAGGCTCAAATATATTTGCATTTTTCTACACACTTCCATCCAGCTATGCCAACACCATTTGTTAAATATACTATCTTTTTACCATTGAATATTTTGGATCTCTTTGTCAAAGATTAGGTGTTCATAGGTTTTTGGGTTAATGTCTGGATCCACAATTCTATTCCATTGATCCACAAGTCTGTTTTTATGCCAGTACCAGGCTGTTTTTATTACTGTAGCTCTATAATATAACTTGAAGTCAGGGATGGTATACCTCCTGAGGTTCTTTTGTTGAGTAAAATTGTTTTGGCAATCCTGGCTTTCCTGTTATTCCAAATGAAATTGAGTATTGTTCTTTCAAGGTCCAAAAAATATTGTGTTGGGATTTTGATGGGCAGTGCATTGAATCTGTAGATTCCCTTTGGTAGAATTGCCATTTTTACTATGTTGATCCTACCAATCCAGGAACATGGAAGAGCTTTCCATATTCTCATATCCTCTACAGTTTCTTTCTTCAATGATTTAAAATTTTTGTCAAATATGTCTGTTACCTCTTTGGTTATAGTTACTCCAAGGTATTTAATACTATTTGCAGCTATTAAGAAGGGTAATGGTTCCCTTATTTCTTTTTCAGCTCTTCTATCTTTAGTGTATAGAAGGGCTACTGATTTCTTTGAGTTAATCTTGTATCCTGCTACATTGCTGAAGGTGTTTATCTGCTGTAGCAGTTCCTTGGAAGAGTTTTGTGGGTCACTTATGTATACAATCATATTATCTGCAAATAGAGATAGTTTCACTTCTTCTTTTCCAATTTGTATGCCCTTAATCTCTTTTTGTTCCCTTATTGCTTTAACTAAAACTTTGAGAACTTTATTGTATACATAAGGAGAGAGAGAACATCCTTGTCTAGTTCCTGACTTTAGTGGGATTGCTTTGAGTTTTTCTCCATTAAGTTTGATACTGGCTGTTGGCTTCTTGTAAATCTCCTTAATTATATTTAGGTATTCTCCCTGTATTCCTGATCTCTCCAGGGCTTTAATCATAAAGGAGTGTTGGATTTTGTCAAAGGCTTTTTCCACATCTAAGGATATGATCATGTGTTTTTTTTTTCCTTTAGTTTGTTTATATGATGGATAACATTACAGTTATTCGTATGTGAAACCAGCCCTGCATTTCCGGGATGAAGCCTACTTGGTCGTGGTGGTTTTTTCTATTTCTTTATGGCAATTTTTCATATCTTATTTGAGAGCTTTGATGATCATCATAAAGGAATTTTTGGTGTTGCTTCCTTCTGTTTCCTCTTCATTGCTCAGTTCAGATTTTGTAGTTGTAGGATCACCTCTTTCTTCTGGAGTTACCTTGTTGTTCTTTATATTATTATGTAAATTTTTACACTGGCATCTGCTCATGGCTTCAGTGGTTCAAGATTAGTTGGCTCCTGGTCAGTTGTGGTACTCAGCCTTTTGTGTCTCCTGTCACCTCTCTACCAAAGGTCTGCTCAATCTCTACCTCTGCTCTGGGCAGGGGACTGAATTTCAAGTCTTCAATCCTTCTCTGTTTGAGCAGTTGGAGGCAGGGTGACCTTGGGAGTTCCCTCAGCAGCAGATGGGGGGACCGTGGCAGTCAGACTTTATCTCTGTCTGCTACAGAGTGCATGGGGACATGCTCTGCAGACATCACCTGGCCCTGAAACCAGAACCGACTGGAACACAATTTTCCCTGGCAGGTAATCAGGTGCTGGGGCCTGCTGGACCCACCTCACCTTTGGGCGGAGTCTGAGTTGTCTGTCAGAGTCCTCAGTCCTTTGTTTGCTCAGTTGGAGCCATGCAAATTCCCTCAGCAGCACCTGGGGGGACTGTGGCAGTCAGAGTTGATCTCTGTCTGCTACAGAGTGCATGGGGACATGCTCTACAGACAGCACCTGATCCCAGAACCGGAACCTGACCCTGTAGGAAGAAATTTTTCAATTGAGGTGCCCTTTTCTGAGGTGACAGTGCTTTGTGTCAAGTTGGCAAAAAAATAATAATTATCACATAGGGGAAGGAAAACTATAAAAAACAGGGATTATTGAATGGAAGACGGCCATTGTTTTTGTCTTACTGAAACATCATTTTAGAGAAAAAAAATAATAGACTATGGACCCATTGCAATATGAAGTTCTAAAATTCTTAGACAAGCAAAATATCTATGGCTACAAATTAGAGAATTTGTTACCAGATGGACATATATATGAGTGCTATGTTCAGAAATCAGTGAACTAGATGTAGAAAGACAATATCCTACTTGTTATTGTGCTGTTTCAAAATCCTCACTGCTAACTTCTTGATTGAATCACAGTAGCTTCTCTAAAAGGAGCTTTTGGGTGGCTGCTTAAAAAGAATGAAAACAAAATCAACAATGACAGAGATGGAATAGGGGCAACAGCAAGAAAGATTGAAGCCTCAGTTTAGTTTATCACACCCAAGTACAATGAAGGCAGCTACTTGAACTTTTTGGCTTCTAGGACTGTATTATAGTACTTTACTATCTCAGTCTCAAAATGATGCCCTATTTTTCTTTTTATTAATTTTTTTTTCTGTGTAAAAATTTTATGCATGCATATAATGAGTTTTGATTAAATACAAATCCTTCCCCCCATCCCCTCAAATCTCTCCTCTATCCCATTCAGACTATTTCCTTTTAAATCTACAAAGTCCACTTAATACTGAATTTATATGCATAGTTGTAGAACCATTTCTACTATCATGGGTAGTCTCCTTTGGGTCTGCATGTTTGAAGAAAACTGACTCTCTCCATCAGAGAAGCCAACAGTTGCCAGTTGTCTCTCCAATACTAGTTGTTGGCATTAATGAGCTTTTCTCCTGTCCACACTGGTATTTTTGTTGACTTTTAATCTTTTGCGTGTCTTGGACCAACACTCACAATAATGAGTATAAAGATAAGAACCAAGGTGGAAGTTTATTTCTATGTCCATTAAGCAGAATAATGATATTATTCCCCAGGGCCTAGAACCCTGAAAACAATGAATTTTTTTCCTGAGTTAACACTGCAAGGTATGAGGATACATGTGCAAAGGGCTCATTAATTTAAATGATAAACTAGTTGGTTACTCTCAAAACTTTTGTAACACTGGTTGTAAGAATGGACTTGCCTCATCAGGTTAGATGTTATTGTAGTTTACTGGGGTCAAAATCTGGGTAAGATTGTTGTTTGCTTTTCTCCTCTGGTAGCATACATAGAATCTTTGAGCACTCTAAAGCTAGCCAATAGGGATGTAGTTTCTAGATGATTACCTGCTTGATTTATTCATGTCCTATGAATCCAACACGTATCTTCAGGAAATAATCTTTTTTTTCTGTTTTTAATTGTATTTTGAAAATCAATATCCAACATTATATAAAAAAGCAAAACATTGAGAATAGATAACAAAAATCCCATACAGTAATAAAACGTCTCTTTTCTCTAAAATACAGGAAACATAAAAAATAAAATCTAAAGATTATCAAGCCAAGTAAGGCTCAGCTACAGATAAAGAAAGCACAGTAGGTCACAGCTAATGCCTATGGATACACTATGGTCACCACAAAAGACCAACTTACCTATAAAGGCAGACCCATCAGAATAACACCAGACTATTCAGTGGAAACAATGAAATCAAGAAGATACTGAACAGAAGTTATACACACACTAAAAATGCATGGCTGCCAACCCAGACTACTATACTCTACAAAACTATTAGTCACCATAGATGGAGTAAGCAAGATATTTCATTACAAAGACAAGTTAAAACACTACCTCTCGAGTGCTCTCTGCAGCATCCCAGTGCACTCTGGAGCAGGCTCAGCTGAACTCTGCACCTGGCCACACCCACAGCTCCTGCTGCTGAGGTAATCTGCAAGGATCCCTACTGAGACCCCGAACTGAGTGAACTGAGCAAACCAACTGCAGGGGTCTCTGAGGGGCGGATTCGAACCCTGACCAGAGGTGAGGAGGGTTCGGCAGGCCTCAGCGCCTGTATCCTGGCCTGGGAGGCAGAGTTGAGCTCACATTGCTTCTGGTTCCGCCACCGGGACCAGTGCTCTCTGCGGCGTCCCAGCGCACTCTGGAGCAGGGGCAGCTGAATTCTGCAACTGGCCACACCCACAGCTCCTGCTGCTGAGGGAATCTGCAAGGCTCCCCACTACGACCTCGAACTGAGCGAACCAACAACTGCAGGGGTCTCTGAAAGACAGAATCAAACCCTGACCAGAGAGGTGACAGGAGACACACAAACCAAAGAGCCACAACTGACCAGGACCCATCTAATCGTGAACCACTGAAGCCATGGGCAAATGTCAGTGCAAGAAATTACATAATAATA